>PVPY01000546.1:0-48781 GCA_002982035.1 Fusarium algeriense
GGGCTGGGCTGGGCCTGTCTTTTCAAGGGGGTTACAAGCGGTTGTTTAAACAGTTGAGATCCAAGCAAGGTATAATAAGGGCACAGCAGTTCCACGATTGTCAACAAACATCCCATCCCCATATCTCCATCCATCTCTTTCTCAATTGTTTCTTGTGCTTCATTCTTTTCGCACTTGAGAATTCCTTTCTTTGAAGGCAGGCCCTCTTCATTACTTTACTACTATTTACTTAGTCTCTTAATCGCTAGATCGATCATCTCTGGCCCGACAATTTGCTATCTTTTCCCTTTTTTTGCTCTTAATACCCTCAAGTTAAACATCATGAAGGTTTCAACTAGTTTGGCCGTGGCCGCCTTTGCGCCTATGACTCTGGCGCGTTTCGTCGAATTTGGACGACGGGATCATCCTATGCCCGCGGAGGCTATGCCTGTCGAAGCCGTGCCTGCTGAGGCTGTTCCTGCTGATGCTCTCGGTGGACACAAGAAGATCATCGAGAAGGGTCACAAGTTGATCTCCGAGTCGCACAAGACTGAGATTATCATCATCTGGGCGAACCCTGGAGCCGGTGCCGAGACAACCACCATCGCCGAGAAGGTCACAGTTACTGAGACCGTCACCAAGGGAGGAGAAGTCGTTGCTACTCCTGCAGCTCCTTCTCAGCACACTGTCACTGTTGGTGGTCCAGGAGGTCTAGTCTACCAGCCTGAGGAGCTTCACGATATCCCCATTGGTGACACTGTTGTCTTCGAGTTCCTGTCACAGAACCACACTGTCTCTCAGTCCGGTTTTGATGAGCCTTGCAAGCTTCTCGAGGGTGGTATGGACTCTGGTTTCATGCCCAACCCTAACAACACCGTCTCTCCTCCTCCCCAAGTCGCTATGCAAGTCATGGTTGACACTCCTCTTTGTAAGTCTTAAATCTTAACCACATCCTCATATTCATACTAACCTTCAAAGGGTTCTACTGCAAGCAAGCCAACCACTGTGGTATGGGTATGGTCTTCTCCATTAACCCCACCGCCGAGAAGACTCAGGCCAAGTTCAAGGAGTTGGCCATTCAACAGAATGGTGACGGCAAGGCTTCTCCCATCACAGGCGGCGATGCTTCTGCTGCTCCTCCTGCTGCTTCCAAGCCTGCTGAGGCTGCACCATCCGCCCCTGCTGAGGCTGCTCCTGCGGCCCCTGAAGGCACAGGAGTTGTTCCCGGAAAGGGTGTCATCGGCGGCGATGGCAGCTGTGTGTGCATGGTGTCCTGCTCAGCTGGTGGCTTCCCAGCTCAGGCCCAAGGTGTTAATTCATTTGGTGGCTTGGGTGGTAAGTTATCGGAACCCTACAGTTCTAGCAGCACAAGCTAACGATTTACCAGGTTCTATGCCCTACAATCTAGGCAGCATGGCTTAAGTTGAGCAATGACATGAAATACTGGAGGTGTTGATACCACGGAGGACGACTTTAGTTGAATATGTTATTACTTGAATGTACCATTTATGGGTTTTAGACGACTGGGATTATGTTTGGGTACCGAGCCTAGATGGCTATAAAATCTTCACGGGCTTGAAGATCGGTTTAGGTAGTTTAATGGGACAAAGTCTTTATGGGAGAACTTTTGATATCTTTGGTTTGGTGAAGCTGTGATCTCCAAATTCATCATCTTTTAATGCCCCTCGAATCTTGTATGAACCAAAAGATTGAACACAGATGTACTTATAATATTAGTCTCCAAATCTTAATATTACATAGAATTACAAGCCCATTGTGAGTTCCCAATCCTGACCTTACTCCTGAGACAATGCAAAAAACACCGCTTTTTATCCATTTCCTTATACCATCCATTATGTTCCAGATTCCATTCATATAATCATGTTCCGCCCATCTCAAGATCTGGATCGACTTCTGTTCCCAGATCCCGGTCCTCAACAAACCGACGCCCAATCAGCTCGTCAGGAAGATATGTTTGCTTCACCTGTCCATCACGGTAATTTGGTGGATACTTGTACTCAGCGCCGTAGCCCATGTCACGCATGAGTCTTGTCGGGGCATTGCGCAAGTGCAGAGGTACAGGAAGACCAGCCACACCTGGTTCACGGAGGGCTGTGTACGCGTTGTTAAGAGCACGGTAGGCCTTGGTGCTCTTGGGCGCATTGCATAGCGCAACGGTGCAATGTGCAAGAGGAATCCTAGCCTCTGGCATGCCGATTTGTTGAGTGGCTGTGTATGTCGCCGTAGCAAGTGGTAGGAGGGTGTTATCCGCCAGACCAACGTCTTCAGAGGCAATGACAACCATGCGGCGGGCGATAAATAGGGGGTCTTCGCCGGATTGGAGCATACGAGCAAGATAGTAGAGTGCCGCATCTGCATCATTCCCACGCACTGACTTATGGAAAGCAGAAATAGTGTCGTAATGCTGATCCCCTGCACGGTCGTATACAAGAGTCTTGGTAAGAGCAGCCTTTATATCTTCTTGTGTGATACCCTCACGAGTTGTGAGCGAGAGGGCAAGCTCGAGGAGATTCAAGGCAGTGCGAGCATCGCCGTCTGCAAACCGCGCGAGATATGTCACCATAGCCTCATCCAAGAGCGGTGTTGGCGGATAAACTGATTCCTCCTCCTTGATCGCACGTTGCAAGATGCGCACTACATCCTCTGTCGTAAGAGATGACAACGTGAACGTGCGACATCGAGAGAGCAAAGCATTCGCCACCTTGAAAGAAGGGTTCTCCGTCGTCGCACCGATGAGCGTCACAGTGCCGGCCTCAACGGGCTTAAGAAAGACATCTTGCTGAGCCTTATTGAAGCGATGAATTTCGTCGCAGAATATTATGGTCTTGCGACCAGTAAGAGCAAGGTCGTTGGTCGCCTCTTGAAAGTATTTTTTGCATTCGCTGACTCCTGTACTTGTCGCATTGAGCTCAATGAACCGGCTGCCGACCATACGAGCGATGCACCGCGCTATTGTCGTCTTTCCTGTGCCTGAAGCACCCCAGAGGATCATAGAAGGTACTTGATTCGATTCGATAAGGGAGCGCAGAACACCATTTGGTCCAACTAGATCTTGTCCGCATACTTCGTCGAGGTTTCGCGGTCGCATTCGTTCGGCCAAGGGCGCAGCTCGTTGTGTCTTTGTCTTTTTCACCACCCTTCCATCTTTCCCTGTATTTGGAGACCAAGTACTCGTTCCGTTGACGCTTTCGCCGTTCGTCGCCTCTTCAGGGTCCTTAAAGCTTGCTACCCCATCGCCCGGGCCCTCCTCGAATGTTCGTTTCTTCCCTACTATAGGCTGTAGAGCTCCGTTCACAGGAGTCGTTATTCTGTTCTCGGAGGCAGCTTGTCGTTTCGGCGCAGGCGTGGAGAAGAAAGTAGAAGCGTTTCGTTTTTGCGAATTACTTTGTGGTGTCTGTGATTGCGGCAGTGACGGGCCCTTCTCCTTGTCTATTATGAAGCTCTCACAGCCTGAGTCGATGTGGTTGTTGATCTCGGACGGTTTAACGGGCTTGTTGCAGATGGGGCAATCGACCACCATGGTCGCTGTGGCTGTGGCGATCACCTAATCACCAGAGACAAGATTGAATTTATTAGGCGACTTGGTAGGGGACGTTGAGGTGTGTTGTCGGCTGGTTGGTTGGTAGATCAGAGTTATGCATGGAATGAAGCTTGGAGGTTGAAAGCTAGTAGACTCGACCAAGGAATAAAATAGAGTGGATCGTGCCTGAACTAGAACGCGTTCAAGTCCGTGTTCAAAATCGTGGGGGCCAATCCCCGAACAACGGGCCGCTCTCGGATCCATTTAATCGGTATTTCCATTGTTAGTTCGTACTACCATCCATCATTCACACAGCTTCACGACAATTCACAAGACCACAGAGATTATGGAATGAAAAAATTAAGTTGGTTTATCTTGGCTATGGCGACCGCCAATTCAATAGTCTGGGTGACTAAAATTGCTAAAAACCCTTGACATAACTCCGTGATAATGCTTCAACGATCACCAATCCCTTCCATGCTCATTCCATAACGCCTATGCCGCCAAGCCGATATATGTATGCCCATATATATGCTGTTCCAATGCTTACTGTTTAAGCTGATGTCTTGAGTGACCGCACTTTAGGTGATGCTATGCTTGTTTCGGCCTTGCGTTTTCCTAATATTGGTGTATTCTCACGATCTCGTGTTGCTTCTGCATGACATGAAGCATGATACGCTCGGTTGCCGACTAGAACTGTGTCTAGCCATACCCATTCTTGTGCTGTATCGAGCCATTTATTCTCAAACTTATCCTGGCAAATTGGACAAACAGTGTTGATGCCGCGAGATGGATCGGGCACGGGTATGTACTTTGGCTTAGCTGCCTCAGATGCTTTTGAGGCCTGGGCGGCAGCATCTTCAGTCGTGGGGACGTGGTCTACGTCGACGACTTCTCTTGACTGTACCCAGTCCTGCAATTTTATTAGTAACTTTGGATTTTGAATAGGTAGTGTTGTGACTTACGCGTTGATCAAGGTACCAGCTCCGGTGCATGCCTCGTTTCTCGGCTTCATTGGTTCGCTGGTGGACACGGAAATGCCAGTCCATATGAGCAATCTTTTGCTTCTTTCCAACTGGATCGTCTCGGAAACGTCTACCGCACTGAGTACAAGGTTGGCCCAGGTCGTTATGTAGTGCCCTGATCAAAGAAGGCTGACAGGGTTGTTTAAGGGCGGCCACATTGATGCCACCTTGTACGGGAACTGGCGTGGGTGTTGCTGCAGGTGCAGGAGGGAGCAAGCCTGACTTTCGTAGTTGATCAAGAAGACTCCAAGGGGCTGCATTTGCTGCCGGCGCTGGTGTCGGGGCCTGAGACATGGTAGGCATTGGAGGCATCCCAGGTATCGTAGGCATCGTAGGCACCGACATTGCTGGCATAGGGGCCATGGACGGCATTGGTGCGGACATGGTAGGCATAGGCTTTGGTGGTTCAGGGCGAACCTGAGGAGGCTGAGGAGTTGGTGTCGAGCTCTGAGGTGTAGCCGACTGTCTTGCCATCAAGGCGGCCAAAGCTCCCTTGCCCAAGAGCGCATCAAGCGTCACACCTTCTTGCGCCGGAGCCGGAGCTGCAGGCGTAGGGAGGGCTACGGACACTGGAGGCATAGGGCGTGCTTGAACAGGCACAGGAGGAGTAGGTGCAGGCCTTTGAGTCAGAGGCGCCATCATGTTTACGGCAGCAAGTTCAGTTACTTTGTTCTTAATGAGCTCAAGCTGATCCGGAGGCAAGCTAGTGCTGTTCACAATGCCCTGCAGGTCATGGAGTGCTCTTAATCTAGTCTGAACACCAACATCTTGGGGGTTGCGCGAGGCTTCCGCCTGTATGGCCACAATTAGATTCCGAATGTCATTGCTCAATGACTGTCCTCCATTTGATGTGTATTGTTGGGCTGGATGGCCTGGAGGGAGTCTCATTCCAGGCGGTGTCGGAGTATCACGATGAGGCACGGCAGCTCGCGGTCGCCCAGGCATCATTCCCGCTTGGGGCATGCTTGCAGCGCGTGCCTTCAAGAGTGCATTCTCAATAGGGCGCACCAATTCGTGCGAAAAGACAGGCCTGCTGTCCATTGACCCAGGAACAGGCTCCTTCCATGTTCTAAGCATCTCCTCCATCTTTCGACGAACTGGTTGATCGACTACTGCGTATGATTCCATAAAGGTCTTGAAGAGATTGCGACCGAAGTAGAGAGTGTATGGGGTGCCGACATTTTTGACGATCGAGTCGAGTACGTAGAGAGCTGGAAGCTTCTTGTTCGGCGGCGCCTACGTCAACGTTAGCATTTGCACGCATGTTTTGTGCGCTTCAATCTGCGCTTAAAGATCCCAACTTACCTTGAGGATGTGTTGTTGCAAAACTTCAGCGATAGCTAGGGCATGTTCAGTATTCTCACGAGCAATAACAGTCAGGTTGCTAATCTCGAAGCGCATGTTAGAGGAAAGATCCTCCAGGGCCATGCGATAGTCCTCCGCCACCTCAGCAGAGTCTCCAGACATGATTGCGGTGATGGAGACGAGCGCAACTGGTCGTGTGAGGTGAAGTGATGTTGATGGTGATGATTGGTCTATGCCTAGACTAAGGTAGGCCAAGCTAAGGTAAAGGCAGTGGATGCTACAGGACGGGTCTGGAAGAACAATGGCAGATGCCTGAGGCTCCACCCAACAATAGTAGTGATTCCAACGCAAGAAATAGCGACAGCAAGACTTGGCTCCTTTAGAAAAGAAAAAGAAAAATGTCGAGAAAGAATGCACTTTTTAAAGCAATAATCCTAATCGCACAACTACTATTTGATCTATTTTGGTACCAAAAGTCTTTCTGTCGCGCAAGGATTGTGAGTTCTTTGTGTTGTTACTATAAACAGGTTGTCCCTGAGATAAGAAGAAAGAAAATGAGCTGCATCATGTAATGGGCGACGGCTTGCCTTTAAATATTATGGATGGCCCCAAGATTTTAGAGTCTCCCTCAGGCGCCTATTGGCTCTTTGTGAGCTGACAAATGAAGTTAAGACACGCTGCGGCCAGGGTTTCGTGTAAGCACCGAGAACAGAACTTTAGTTATCGGTTCCTCGGGTGCGAGTTTCAATTAACGAAGCCTGAACAAGATTCTTTTAAAATCTCAGGTTTGTCAAGGTAGTCATATATCATCACTTGAGTCTTGGTTCTTTTTGTAATACCTAAAACATTACGATAAGATGAGTGGAGGATCTACTTCTCTTGATCTTCCTTATGAAAACTAACCTCAGAAACACTAGACAAATTTGATCACGATTTGTTGAAATGGTCATAAGCTTGGTTGAGAAAACATCTGATAAAAACATAAAACGAAAGCCATAAATCCAAAAACTGTGGTATCACGAACTCCTCATGCCCTAACGCCTTTCTGCCTTTTTCCCTTCTTGCACAAAATCCTTGCAGTCACAATCATCCTCTGAGCTGCACTTTTTACTCTCCTTCTTCTTGTTCACAGCATCTTTGCCCGTCTCTGGGGTCTGCGCCGGATGCTTCTCCTCCGCCTTCTTCCTCGTCTGTTCCTATTTCCGAGCCGCTTCTTCCTAAAATCGGGACATGTGCGCCTCCGAGTACATACTCGGGCTATGGGGACGGATATTGATGGGGTGGAGAGCTGTGTCTGGGCGGCGAACTTCGGGGACGATAGGGCTACGGCGATCTTCGCCGGAGTCGTGTGATAGTCGGCTGGTGAAGGAGGGTTCTTGGTGCTCGTAATGAGGGGGAGGGGGGGCGTTGCGTTCTATGTCATGATCACGAGTGATAGGCTGGCTTATATTGAGTCGTCGTCGCTGTCGTCCGGGGCTGGGGTCTCTCTTCCTGTCCCAGAAGAAGCGCTTGAATGTACTCTTGGGTTGATCTTCATTAGCAAGTGAAGCGCTGTAATTAGACTTGGGTTTCCCGAACGATTCTTCATCATCCGCCGCGAGGGATCCATTAGCACGGATCTTCCGAGCGTTAACGTTACCGCCATGAAAGATGCCAGTGCATATGAGGTTCGCCACCCCAAAGGTGAGGGCCAAGATGCCAGCAGCAACGACGAGTCGCCAAAAGGGGAGTCCCAATTCTTTCGGACCATAATGCGGCAAGTTAAGCTGTCCAAGGAGGTTGGCTCCAATGAAGATCAGACCGACGCCAAGCCAGGCGAGACCATGCTCATCAGAAAACGTAGGCCAATTATTGGTGAAATACGTCTTGCAGAACGGTAGCTCTGAGATGATGAGGAATATGGTTGCCGAACTGGCCATGGCAAGGGAGACTGCTTCAAAGAAAAACCACCCGCTGGAAGTGTCGATCTTGATGATGAGGACCCAGTAAGAGGCGCCGACTGCCAGAAGACTGATGATTGTGAAAGCACGCAGAATCTGCAGGACAATCATGCCTAGGCCCCAGGCTCGTTGACCAAACATAATGGATGATGGCGGAGTTGATAAGGTAGGTAGAAATGAAAGAAATGTCGAAGTTGAAGTTGACTGAACGTCGAGAAAGTTGAGATGAAGTCTTGGTAAGGAAGGAAGCTAGGAGAAGTGGTTAGACGAGGACTTCCAGTGTTTAGACACTTCAGGAACTTACTTTAAAGTGTGATAACTTTGAGTTGGAAAATAAAATCTTGATTCAAAGATGTTGATACGACAGTGAAGGAAAGTAAAGTTTGCCGGGTGGTGAAAGTGAACGTTTGATCAAGGAGAAGGTTTATAAGTGAGTCGAAGTTTGCACAAATGAGAAAAGTGTGTGATATTGGAACCAGTCCGAACAGTCAATAGGAGAACAATACGTAGTCAAAGAATAGAAGTTTAATGATAGGAAAAGGTCAATGGAGGTGATTGAACACCATTGTCAAGCTTTGAATGAAGGAAGAACAATAGGGAAATGGAGAGGGGTTTGCCACTGAACAGCTGGCACAAGCAGACTTTAAGAGCAGACTGCATATGCGCACATCAGTCACACCCTTTGTTGGAAATGATGCGACATGCAGAACAAACTCTGGTTGGCCCCTGCATGCACCATCGACGAAGCGAAGCTGGAGTTCTCATCGTGGCATGGATGTGAAGAAGGAGAGCCAACCAAAAGGGAGGCGACTCACGATTCGATCTTTTCCCGCATCGAATCGCGTCAAAGATTGATCCTAACTTTAGGCTCCACTCAGGCAGTCAGTAGCGTCAGAAATGCAGAGAGCCATCAGCGCTGCTGTGTCATGGCCGCCGTGTGTGGCCGCGAGCTGCTGTTATTCAGACTCCGTTTCAGCGGTTCCTTGATCTGTGTGGAGAGGCCTGATGGGCAGCAACAGGTCGCAGCGACTAAGACCAGTCGACCCCCAGGTCAGCGCCTAAGTCTGGTGCTCGTGCGATTTCATCCGCAAGCGCTGTCGTCTTGAACGTTGGGCGACATCGCTGGATGGTTTGTCATATTTGAATCTCAAGACCGGGGTTGAGATGGAGGACGGTTGGCTGTGCTGTGTCGAAACGTTGTTTCAGGCCTTGCGCTACAAACCGGGGCTCTAAGTGGGCCTCAAGAGCAACGCTAAGTGGCCAAGCAAATGGTCTCTGCTGAAATACAGCAGACCACAGGGGCTCTGCAAGATTGAATAAAAGAGCAGAAGAGATCGGAAGTTATGGATTGAAGGGATATTCAGACAAATTTGCTCATAACTCTTTATATGGATAGGAATCAATAAATCAATGCATACTGAGGTACCTCAATGAGGCTCTTGCGTTTTCAGCGTTGCAGAATACATCAGGTATGTGCAACTCTCAAACAAGCGAACTGGCAGCAAGCATCCACTTCAAAGTTAACTTCAGCTGGCGGCCAACTTCTCTCAAGTTTCTCTCACCTTCCAGCTCATCCGAACAAGCCTCAAAATAACCCAAACCTCGTTTTCGTATGTTGCGGTCGCTTATTCCTAGACCATGGACCCAGTCAGGCGCTTGTATTGTCAAACGAAGCCTTAGCCGCGATGCTATTTTTGACCAACCAGGTGTAAGCGCCCTGGTGGAAATAGTAGCTCGTAGGGCTGTTAGTGACCTCATGGTTCTCATACGTTTGGCTCTGATAAGCGAGTTGAGGTTATTTCTGAAGATCCAGTTTACTTTAATTTTATCTATTTTTGTGTTTGATTGCTAGAACAACTCAATATTCCACTAAATACACTTACAAACAAAAGAACCAGTTAGCCAATGAAGTTTCGTATACCACATCCAGTTTTCACCCACAAACTCAACTTTCAGTTACCCTAGATATCCCTGCGAGGTCTTGGAAATCTCGTCAAGAACTGCTTTTGGAGGAATTGTAACCCTATAAAAAACAAGCTTTAGGCAGCTAATACAGGTGACAAGAACACAAAATTCAAAAGATGTCAGTAGTGGTTGTACGTTCGTGGTAACCTTGTAGCATGGAGATAGTCGGACATCCAAATCTGTTTATATAGCTGGCAATGTAGCGTTCTCAAAAAAACAGAATTGTATAATACCACAAATCAATATCTTGAATTTCGATTCTGTATAACCATGCCATGAATGCGGGATCGTGAGTATGCTATCCGCTTGTAACGCCTAAAATTGAACCTGAAAACTCCATTCCCATGCTGTTCGTGTATGCATGCCCTTAATCATCCTGTGTCAAGTCTATAAATCCAACATCACTCGTCCGAAACACCTTAGCCTGAACCCCCCTGCGCTCTAGAGCTGCTGTCTCCCTAGCCATCAGCTCGTCGCGCTCTTCGGCTTCGACCTCCACCTCTTCATAGAAACCCACACCGCTGGCCCTTGGGATGAGTAGCTTCTTCTTCCGCGCAGGGGCAGGACTTGGGGTCGTGTTTCGATCTGGTGGGACGCCTGATTGTTGTCGTTTGTTAGGTGATGCTGAGGAGCGTGAGATGAGGGAGGAGAGAGGAGCAAGATCGGTTGACGAGTCACTATCAAAGTCGTCATCAAATCTTGCTTGCGATTTTGGTAGGTGTTGTTTGGGAGGTAGAAGAGGAGATTTTGTAGCAGAAGGCTGGGAGGAGCTCGTGTTCTTGGACTTTTTGGTGAACATGTCCATGGACATCTGCTTCATCTTGGGAGGCCGAGATGACTGAGAAGAAGTCGGAGGTCTGGTGGGCCTAAGATTCTGCGTCGAGTCTTTCACCCTTTGCAGAGAACCACTCGACGAAGGAATCGCACGCATTGTGCTAGGGAGTTCGTGAAAGGCAGGCACACGAGTCCTTGGCCGTGATGACGGCGAAGGGGGAGGCGAGTCTGCTGCACAGGGCGGGCTAGATGTGATAATAATCGCTTGGTGTTCATCTGCTGGTTTTCGTGTCCTAGGAGTCACCTGTGAGCTAGCAAGTGTCCAAGGGGTTATAGTCTGCCTGACGGTGCTACCCGTGGTTGACGTAGGTTGCTTACTTGGCTCCAGAGGTGATGGGATTCGCAAGCGGCGGGATGTTGCTGGTCGGATTGGCGAGGTGTTTATCTCATTTTCTTTAGATGATCCCTTGGAGCCTACCGTAGAAGCAGTATGAGGTTTGCTTGCTCGCACAAACTTGTTAAGTGCACCAGCGGGCATCCCCGTTTTCGGGCCAGTCTTAGATCTCGTTGCCTTTGCTTGGTGTTTCTTCTTCTCCGCAGCTCTTTGCATCACCTGAGCGTCTGCAAATACCTCTGGTATCCTCAATTTTGCCAATATCTCTAATGCCCAAACACCTTGCCGTGATGAAGGATTATAAGGAGCAGGTTGCCGTTTCGCCGTGGAATCTTCAATGTTCTCCGCATCCTCGATTTCTTCATCACTGTTGAGTGCCAGCCCACCACGACCTTGTACAATCTTTTCATCTTCCTCTTTGGACAGATCAATGGGAATTATTTCGCTCGGAATGTGCTGTATGCGGACTTGTGACACCAGGTCATTCTTGAGATCAGATCTGAACCCAGCTATCCCTTTGATGTAGTCCGTAGGTTCGTGTCTCGCTAGAGCCTGCAGCTTCTGGACAAGAACCGCATGAGAGAGCACCTTGATGAATTTTAATGCGCCAACTCGGTAATCCCAGCCGAAGACCTCTCTTGTGAACTCTCTTAAATCTTCGAACTGAATATCTCGTTTGAGATGAACCTTCTCTCGGATCTCATCTATGCTTTCTTCAGGAGAAACGACGGGATGTGTGTAGAAACGTAGAATTTTGAAGTCGGGGAAGGTCTCCGGTATTGCCAAAGCCTTGTTCTTTCTCTTGAAATGTCCCTTTTCGTTGGTACGAAGCTCATGTATCAATGATTCCCTCCAAGCTCTGGCTCCTTCTTTATCCACGGCCTTCAATCGACAGAGATCTTTTCCAAAGCCAGCTTTGGCAGCCTCAACTGCCACTTTGATTCCACAGCCGGGGAGCCCGTTAGGATCGTAGTCGCCGCCGCTCATCAAAGCAACAAGAACCATGCCTTCGCGATCCAAGCCGTGCTGGTCAAGTTTCATCTTTTCCGTGTCGAAAAGCGAGACATGCGTCGGTGTTGTGTCGCGTTTCGATGCTGGCGACCATTGTCGAACCATTTTGGTGCATCCAAACATAAGGGCATCGACATCTTCTGTCAGAACCATATCCACTACGCCATGCTTCTGCAGCAGGGCGCATTCTGCTTCGGCTTCTCCTGGCGCATCGTGGGTATTGCAGCCAAATAATCGAATCAATCGTTTTGCCTGAGCATTCGCGAAGGAGTCGCCCCGACCGGATTTCTTGTTTCGCTTGACTGCAGGTTTATATGGACCGTCGAAAACAAAGATAGGCTCGACTGGACAGGCCAGTAGACGAACGAGGCGGTAGAATAAAGTTCGAATTTCGGGATTTGTGCCGCCTGATCTTTGTTAGTGAAGCGCCTAATATTGAGAACCTGCGATATACCTTGCGCCGCCTGGTTTTGGAACTGCCAAATCGCAATGTCAATAGCTATGCGTAAAGGTCGTCCCTGCTTCTCTAAAGACTCGGCGGCGAGTTTCAGCAAGGCCACTCTTTCGCCTTCGCCCACCTCCTGGTAGATCCTGGGAATATTAGCATAACATTTCGTCGCATAAAGGTCGAGGCCTTACCCCTTGATACCCATTTGTACATCAGAAAGACCATGAAGCAATCGGCTTCAAACTCCCCTGATTCGATAGTCGATGATGTAGGTTGAAGTTCACGGTCTTGGGTTGCCCCACGTCGCTGCGGTTACCAGAAACCACTGTTTTCTTAGAAGGCGGGCGGCAGATCGGCGCTAGAAACACCGACCTCAAAGAATCCATCAACCAACCAGCGTCAATTTACATGGTTGCGCCCAGACCAGGGCATCTCATCGCCAACTTTGAACAAAGGAGAGAAGCAGGAAACACAGAAGAACTTGTCTCATCCCACTCGCGATGGCCTCTGGAGCTGGATCTACACTTGCTCATCGAAGCGTGGCTAGTATCCGTGGAGGTCCTCCTCAGGGGGCCGTCCCCTCCACTCCACATACCCCGAATCGCTCTTCTGTTATTTCATCCTACGGCTCACCATCCGCTATCCGTGCTGATGACGAATTCATCATTGTTGAGTTGGGCTCGCGCCATATAAGAGTTGGATTTGCGGGCGACACATCTCCCAAGGTGGTCCTTCAATGCAGGCCTGAAGATCAACGCCGGGCTGGAGATTTCAGAGGCTGGCAACAAACGAAACGGCCACCTGGCTTAGAATGGTCAAAGGAACACGAGTTCTGGAGATATAATTTAAGAGATCTTGAGCTTGGTTTATATCAGGACAAGCTGGAGCGTGTTCTGCATGATGCCTTCTCAAAGTTTGTCTTACTTAAAACTCATAAGGGATAGTTGCTCACATACATTCAGATACTTGCTCATCGACTCTAGACCCAGAAGACTTGGGCTAGTCTTGGACTCTGGAGTACCCATACCACTATTGACAGCCACTCTGGATACCCTGTTCAACAGATTTCAGTCACCTACTATTTCTCTCATGTCAACACCATCTATGTCGGCCATCTCAGCAGGTGTCAGATCCGCCCTGGTTATAGACATGGGTTGGGCCGAAACCGTCATCACCAGTGTCTACGAATACCGGGAAGTCAAAACTACACGCACAGTCCGGGGTGGTAGAGCCCTTCTGGACGCACTTTATAAAACCATCGAGCCCTTAATACCAGGAGAACATGATGTCACCAAACAAAGAGCGATCAGCTTCGAGGAATGTGAAGACATTATGTGTCGGTTGATGTGGTGCAAGTCATCAGAATTTCGATCACCTCAACGACAGTCGACTCAGCTGGAAACAGTTGACGAACAAGAAGAGATTGAGGCCGAGTCAGCACAAGCTGGTTTCCCAACAGGAGTTGCTCAGATCCCTATCAACACAGGTCGACGTCCAGTGACAGTGGATATCCCCTTTGAGAAACTCGCTGAGGTTTGCGACGATACTTTCTTTGACCCTTCAGCGGACCGGGCAACATTTGACGATGACGAACTACCCCTACATCTACTATTGTACAGACATCTTTTGCAATTACCATTGGATGTACGAGCGGTCTGCATGTCACGAATAATGTTTACGGGAGGATGCTCCAATATCTTGGGCATCAAACAACGAATTATCGATGATCTCACAGCTATCGTTAACAAAAGAGGTTGGGAGCCAGTTTTTGGCAAGGTTGTGGACAAGTATCGCAATAGTGCTAGAATTCATCAGCAGTCCAGTAACACTTCTCCAACAGAAGGTTCTCCATCTTCATCTCAGGGTGAAGATGAACAACAGAAGTCTCCCAAGAGCGCAGCGGATACAAAGCCTGAACACGACCCGATAGAAGCCAAGGTTGTTCGACAAAGGGCGGCGGTTCCGCAATTTAAGGGTCAAATACGTGTTCTTCATACTCTTGGTCCTTGGATTGGTGGCAGTCTGCTCTGCCAGCTCAAAGTGCCAGCTATGGCGATAATCGATCGCGAATCGTGGTTACTACAAGGCGCCAATGGTGCCTCTCGACCCAGCGATGTGGACTTCAAGGCGCAACAAAGGCAAAGCGTACAGGCTGGAGGATATGCTCGAGGAGGTGGAGGACACCATGGAAACTGGACTTTGGGCGTATGGGGTTACCTGTAACAGGTTGAATGTTGAGGGATATCATGACATAAAATCAGGAACTGTTGGTGTTGAAGGGAGACAATTAGATAGGCAATCAAATACCCGATTTACTACGAGATCAGCCCAACTGGCCCAATTGTAATGATTGTTCCATTGCCAAGAATGAATACTTGAAAGCTGATGTCCTGTTCCGTGATGGTCCGTATTCGCTCGGGTAATTGCATTAAGCAAGCTCTCCACTGTTAAGCTTCGGCAGCCGACGTCAAGCTCCAAACTCGCTGATCAGGCAGTACCTGTACCTCAGTCATGCTTCATATGAGCTGCTCACCAATTCAACATCCACCATGAACAGGACATTGTCGCGAATACAGTGTCGCGCTCTACACCCAAGGCTCAATCCACTATTGGTCCGCAGTTTCGCAGACGCAAAGCGACCTCCCTCGGCGCCAAAACCCATCATCGATATCAAGCACATCAGACAACACGCAGAACTTTATCAGCAGACTTGCGTGGAGCGCAATTATCGCAAACAGGCGCAAAATCCAGCTAAAATTTTAGAACTTCATGCGAGATGGCAGGATCTTCAGCGACAAGGGCGCGCTTTGCGTGAGAGGTCGAATTTGTTGAGGAGACAGCTTGCGAATCCGGCGACAAGTAGCGATGATGAGGATTTGAAGGAAGTGCGCCAATTGACCCGTGAGCAGATCCAGGAGGAGGCTCGACAGCTCAAACAGGACCTTTCAGCGATTGAGAAGGGAGAATCCCAAGCTGCTGCGCAAATGGAGGAGCTGGCGCTCGAGTTACCTAATCTCACTCACCCTGATACTCCAAAGGGAAGTGAGTTTGAGGTTATGAGCTATATCAACGACCCACCCACTTTTGAGGAATCACCCGAGGATAAAATCTGGCGATCTCACGTCCACATTGGTTCTGAGCTTGGTATTTTTGACTTTGCTGGTGCTGCTACTGCTTCCGGTTGGGGCTGGTATTATCTTCTCGGTGAGGCTGCTCAGCTTGAACAGGCCTTGATTCAGTTTGCCCTTGCAACAGCAACTCGTCATGGCTGGACACAAGTATCGCCTCCCAGCATGGTCTACAGTCACATTGGCGCCGCTTGCGGATTCCAGCCTCGCGATCTGAATGGAGAGCAACAGGTTTACACTATTGCCCAGTCAGCCGAGGATGCTGAGCGTGGTGTCCCTGAGATGTGCCTCACTGGAACTTCTGAGATTGCCCTTGCAGGAATGAAGGCCAACACTACCATTGATTCCGAAGACTTGCCCCTCAAGCGAGTCGCCGTCTCTCGTTGCTATCGCGCCGAAGCTGGAGCGCGTGGTGCTGACACTAAGGGTCTATACCGAGTGCATGAGTTCACCAAGGTTGAGATGTTCGCTTGGACAACTCCCGATGAGGACGCCGCTCAGGATATTTTTGATGAAATGCTGGATATGCAGACCGAAATTCTCTCCTCACTTGGACTCTATTGCCGTATTCTCTCAATGCCCTCCCATGACCTCGGCGCATCTGCCACACGCAAAATCGACATGGAAGCTTTCTTCCCCAGCCGTCGCGACAACTGGGGTGAAGTCACATCAGCTAGCATGTGCACTGATTACCAAACCCGCCGACTCGGCACACGAACACGCATCGATGGAAAGCTCGCATTCCCCTGGACGTCGAATGGTACTGCCCTGGCTGTCCCTCGCGTATTAGCAGCTATTCTGGAGAATGGATGGGATGAGGAGGCTAAGACTGTTACAATCCCAGAGTGTTTGCGACCATGGATGGATGGAAAGGAAAAGATTGGTCTTGGCGGACGTCGTTCAAGCGTGGATCGCGTGTAAGTTTGAAATGATGGATGAAGCATGGCTTTGATTGCGTGCGTGTACGAATGGAGAATATGACGGAGGCATAATTGCTATGAAATCTTGATATCTTATGTAATATGAAATGCAAGGCGTGATCTATTTGTTTGAATACAAACTCTTGTCCTTCATTTCCTCTCCACTGTCTATATTGAGAGCCGTTAATTAGGCATCATATTTACCACATCAGGTTCTTCACCTTCTTCTCCCAACCTGGCATCCTAAACTCCATCCCTGGACTTCCTCTCCATCGATACCATCCAGACATCTTCTTCATCGCCCCAACCCATCCTAGCTCTCCTCTCCTCCATGCCTTACCTCTCGTTCCGTCTCCCCGGTGCTGCACCACATAAATGCCACCATCCGATGCGGTCGTTAATTTGGCCTCTCCACGCTCGGGATCACCACTGCTATAATACTCGCGTCTTCGGGGTGTACGACTTGCTTGGAATCGTTTGTTGTGGTCCAGGTCTAGAATTTCAGTCGCTGCAACTTCCATCCATACATCCAACGTCCGCAGGTGGTCTGCGTAGATGATGAGTATAGCGAGGAGGGACGATAGACCTGATGCTAGCCAAAATACCCAAAATGAATTGCCCTCAGGTCCATAGGAATTTTCAATCGATAGAATCCCCGACACAACGGTCAGGGGAAACAAGAGACCTCCCAGATATGCTATGCGATCAAGACTTCTGGAGTTCGCATCTTTGGGTTCGTCTTGAGCTTGCTGAGCATGCGTTTGGAGTGTAACGGTTAAAGAAATTTGAATACGTCTCTGTAGACGCTCCGAGAGATTCATCCAGTCTGCAGATGTTATAGTACTGAACTCTCCTCTTCGCTCCATGCTTCTCGTTATATCTGCATTCGTTTCGAGAGCACGGGCTATGGTCCACTGAACATCTACAGAGTTGGATCCGAGAGGTGGTAATGAGTCTAACTTGTGAAGCCACATATCGTAGATGAGCTCTGCGACTAGATCCTCTATCGGACGGATATCAACGAGGGCGTGCCAGAGGGAGTCTTCGAGCCCAGATCGCTTTGGAGGACGTTTTACTGATTTGCTGCCATCTGGCCGTGCATTGCTTGGTACTCGTGAAGGCCGATAAGGACGTGAGGATATTCGAAATGGAAGACCGTCGAGGAGAAGAATAGGGAGTCGTTCTTTGACCATGAGCGATGCACGACAAATCCTTATTCCCTCGTCTTCATCAGACTCGTCATCGTCGTCTTTCTCTTTTGCGTCATTGTCACTCTCTTCAGGTCTTCTCTTCCTCGTCTCAGTTTCCGGGAATTCCCAAACCCATCCTCCCCTTTTCTTATCCAGCTCCATGCCCAACAGAACGCCCATGTCGCATTCACCTCTTACAATAGCCAACTTCCGCCAGCCTGGCCTCTCTACCGCAACCATTTCCTCTTGGAATTCTTCTGCATTAAGAATTTCCTTTTGTCGACAATTTTGTGTACTCCATTCTAGTAAATATGGCCGTGAAGACTGTGGTCTTCCGGCGACGGGAATGACCCGCTCCGATGAACGCCGGGTCCGGTGTCGGGGTCTTGACATCGCGTTTCTTGTCTCTTTAAGCGGCTTAAACCACTAAATCAAATTGGTATAGGACTAAGTCTAAATTAGAACTGTTGTCGAATGCCTTTCTGAAACTGTACCAAGTCGAATTCGGGGGAGTTTCACTCTTTTGAGTCTTTCAGCACCATTCCCTACCCGACCCCATGAACACAACTTCCGTCATGCGAGAAGTTCTCAAGACATATTGTCTCCATAATTTGACAGGATAAATTTAATTTTATCCAAAACTTTAGGGGTCCTGCAGGCACTCAGTTAGGCAGATGTTCCTGCGCCTCCATCAGCAAGTGTCTAAGTGTGGGTCATGTGTCGAGTGCTTGAGTCCAGATGACCAAGATTTCTCCAAACGTGATATCACACAAGCAAAGCAATATCTTAGGCAGTATGAGTGTGTTTGACCAAGACCCGATTTTCCGCCTGTCGAACGAGGCAGAAATAGCCAATTAGAATGCTAGAATCTCCCTGTAGCTCTGGATAGCTAAATCAACTACTTATCATCGTGACTGTGTTCGAGAGCCGTGCAAATGATCCGAGCCACTGCTAAGACCTTCTCCTCCTCAAACTTTCTTGCAACAACCTGAACGCCTACAGGGGCCCCATCATAGACTGCTGGATCATCTGGTGAAGAGGGTTAGCTTGGCTCAAGGTCTCAAATCTGAAAGCAGAGTCCGGCCAGACTCACACGCTTGCCAGTTGACTCGATCTTGCTCTCCAAATGGCTGATAGGATTCGTCGAAAGCGTCAATCTTCTCGTCTGCCTCGGTGACTGGGATGACAACAACCGAGTAGTTGGTCAGGTTCATGGCTTCAGTATACGCTACGCTCAAGATCAGTTTACCGCTGCATTATTTTATCTGCAGAACTCGCTTGTGTGGTAGAATTTGCCTGGAATCACGGCTGCGTGCGGCGCAACAGGCATGATGACGGCATCTACAAGCTGACCTAGAATGATGTCAACTCTGGACCTATATCTACACTTCGGATTAGACATCTAATTCCCTACAACGCACCATCTGAGTCTGCGGTGGAGTTCCAGTAGTCCGAGTACCGTCTCTCGTAGTCCAGACCTTGTAGGGTTAGGTCCTGGTACTGTAACAAGTCCTGTGGTGCCTTGAGCTGGAATGTGCTTCTCAAGTCGGGGATCAAAGGCTCCCCTGACAGATCTAGGTTCTGATGAATGTCGTGAGCTCCGTCGGCTTTGAGGAAGGATACCTGGATGCAAACTCAATTAGTTGGCTGTCCGTTGGGCAAGGGCTTGAAAGGGCTCAGCTTACATGAACACGTTTGGCTGTAGCCTGCGTGGGCGGTGCCCAATCCATTACCTAGGCACGTATGTTAATAAAGACAATCCCCAGTATGCTGGGACGGCGTCGTAGTATAGTACCTTGTGACCAGAGTTCTTGAGTGCATTGTAGACCATCTGAAGTCCCCGAAGAACAGGAGGATGGGGACCAACAACACCATCTGACCAGAACACTCCAATCTTCAGAGGCGCTCTATCTAGCTTCGGACGCCCCTGAGAATCTACTCGCGACATATATGAGTCGATGACTTCCTGGCGGAAAGGAAGCGGGACGACAGCTGGATCACGACGCCATGGTTCCAGGATGAGGATTGATTTGAGCAGCAGTTCCAGCGCATCGATCGAGGTTCCGAGGAACCCAACACTCGAGCGGTAGGTGTTCTGGCCTGGGTTTGTGTTCGCGACGTCACGATAAGAAAGGCGCTCTGGAGTTGGCTTAATGGAAAACACGCCGCAAAAGCCAGCAGGAATCCGAACTGATCCTCCAATATCAGTACCGATGCCAAGGGTACTACCACGCAAGGCCATCAGCGCAGCTTCTCCTCCAGAAGATCCGCCGCACGAGAGGTTCTGGTTTCGAGGATTTAGTGTCTGACCGATAAGGTTGTTCTTAGTCTCCCCAAATAGAAGTGTTTGGGGCAAGCTTGTCTTACAGAACAAAACAGCTCCTTGAGATAGCAGTTCTGTAACAATCTGGCTTTCGATCTTGTGGGCGTCCTTTGGGTCTGAGATACCTAGATTACTTCCAATCCAGCCTATATACCCCATTGTAGTATCGACCCCCTTGACGTGGAACTGGTCCTTTAGACTGATAGGAAGACCATGAAGTAGCCCTAGGGGAGTTTTATTTCTTGCATAGTAGTCATCTAGATACTTGGCTCGTTGGAGTGCTTCGTCAAAAAAGATCTCGTGAAGACAGTTGTTCTAAACATGAGAATCAGCCTTGCACCGGTACCGGGAGACAGAGTCAGAGTCGGAGTACTAGAGCTAAGCTTACGATCTGATGAGCGATGGCGGCCGTTTTGCAGAAAGCGGTTACCACCTCAGTTGCAGAGAGTTTCCGGTCCCTGATAGCTTCAAGAATCGGCAAGCTGTTCATCGATACGACTGACACTGTGTCTTTATCGAGAAACTCCTCAATAAACGAGCCCGTGAGATCCCGCTGCTGACGAGTGCGCTCGAGGTCCTCAGGCCCAAGTCTCCATCGTGGGTTGATCTTGGCAAGAGTTGCAGCCCGCTTTGCGGCCGCCCGGTCCTCCCATGACAATTGATGCATTCTCATACTTCCTAGTACGGTATATAAAGCACACCTAGTCGCCTTTTAGTTTAATTTATCAGTGTTTGGATTTAGGTTGCGGGTAGTATTGTGGGAATGTATGAAAGTCGCATCATAAAGCGGGGGAGTCTTTCGTTCCTGAGGTGCAGGCCGAATTGGCTGTAAGCTTGAGCCATCGCACCGATTAAATCTAAAGATATTTCGAGATTAAATACTTTGCAATCCATCCCTTTGTTGGTTTTTGATGAGACCTGCCTGGCTTGTCGTTGGTATATTGAGAATCGCCTCAACTCATATCACTCGAAACATAATCAAAAAGCATCCCTGTGGTTCTTCTATAAGCTAGCCTTTCGTTCGTGCATGGCTCGTCATCTTTGTTGAACGGTAACTTTACATAACATGACTCTTTCCCGCTCCTCCCGAAACGCCAGACCAGACGCCATTTTTGACAGCGACAAACCATAGGATGCTGAGACTTCCTCACTCTTGTCTCTTTCACTTCTACCATCCGCTTCTGTTTTCTTTCCCCTTTCGTTGTTGCTTCTCTTGTATCTTCTGCCTTTCGAAGTTTCTTTCTTCCCCTCTCTCTCTCGCTCTTAAAAGCAGTCGCCCAAAGGAGTGTCGATTGCAAAGTGTGTGTCAAATGATGCCGAAGAAAAGAATAGACGCCCCAGCGCAAGAATCTCAGATCATAACCCCATGCGTATACGTGCGGCAACATGTCCAATCCATGATCGGGGTCAACTATCAAGAATAATATTTCGAACTCCATGAACCTCAAAAGTCGCATTCGGAAACTGAAACTCAACGGTGATGATCGTCGTCACCATCGTGATGTAGAGTGACACTGTTGAACTCGAGGAAAGGGTCGGCAATTTCACCACCAGGAGTTGCTAGTCCACTGTCCAACGGAACTCCCTTCAGATTCATCGCTCTTGATCCTGACAAGTCGACACTCTCGCTTTCCTTCACGTTTCGGAAGTTGACTGTGTCGACTCCTCGGCCGGCATGAGGAACAATCGGTGGTTTTTGGTGTCGAATGAGTGCCCATTGTGTCGTCCTGAAGAATGGATGCGCCTTGATATCTGATGCACCTGCTCGTGCACCCAGTCGTCGATTCTCATCTTTGATGAGTAGTTTCCTTATCAAAGACTTGCAGAGGCTGTGGCTTGATTAGAAAAAGAAAGACTGAGGCCGAGTAACCAAAACTTACTTGGAAATCTGTGGTGCACCTGCATGGTCGGGGAACGGAATATCCTCCCTAAGGATATTTGCGAAGGTTGCATTACGGTTCTTGCCCTTGAAAGGCGTCGTGCCGTAAAGCATTTCGTAAATAAGGATACCCAATGTCCACCAATCGACCGCACTTGTGTGACCGCTGCCCTTAATCACTTCCGGCGCAATGTACTCTTCTGTACCAACAAAAGAATTTGTGCGGAAGTTAGCGATACATGAACGAGTGTCGATGGTTGGTAGAGCGTCGGTACGGGCTCCGTTCTTGCCGACGATCATGGTCGGCTTGCCACCAGGGTCTGACTGCTTGGACAAGTCGAAGTCTGAAAGCATGATATGGCCCGATTGATGAAGCAGAATGTCTATCAAATGTCAGCGGCGGATTTGTAAGCACGATTTCTCAACATACTCTCAGGCTTCAAGTCTCGGTAGATGAAACCCATAAGATGCAGATACTCCAACGCTGCTGTCACCTCGGCGGCGTAGAATCGAGCATCCTCCTCAGGAATGCATTTTCCAGGACGCGTTTGCAGAGCGCGGAAGAATTCGCCACCACTGCAGTACTCCATACACAGATACAGGTAGTCCTCGGACTGGAAAGAGTGGTATAATGTGACAATGAATGGATGGTTACTTGTCGCAAGAATCTCCTGCTCCGCGAGAGCTCGCTTAATCTTGTTACGCTTGATCATTTCCTTCTTGCTCAGTACTGTAACTAGTTAGCCGTTGTCGCAATCGGAAAAGTGAGTGGTTGACATACTCTTCATAGCATAAAGCCTGCTGCTCTTCTTCTCCCTCACCAGGTACACCTTTCCAACATCTCCCTTTCCAATAAGCTTGATCTTGTCAAAGCTCGAAGGGCTAACCTCAACATTTCTAACCTTGATGGAATTGGAGCTATAGGTTCGGCGAAAAGCCATGCCCAAATTGGGGGCGGGAAGAGCGGCCAGGACATCATCAGAATTGGCATGCTTTGCCTTTTCTTCGGCCTCCTGGGCCTTGGCGGACTCTATGAGACCCAGCGCGCCTGAACTTGTGAGGAGAGGATCCTTGCCAAGCTCGGCAGTCGCGGGACGCTCATTGTTGGGATCGTTTTTGGAGAACAAGCCCTGGGCATTGGGTGCACTGGCGACTCTTCTAAGTCTCCGGGCAAGCTCCTCCTTTGTTTCGCTGGTAGTTTGGTCGTTTGCAGGGGCACCATCGGGGCCTTGGACCTTAAGACTCGGTGTATCGGGGGGGCTCGGGGGAACAGAGTCGGAATTGTGGTGACGCAATCCTGGTTGGCCTTGATGGGCGAAATAAGGGTTCGCATGTGCTGTAGGGCTCATAGCTTCTTCCAGCTGGTTGCCCTCGCTGGCAACGGTGTGCGCACGCAGACGGCCGACGGTATTACTAAAGAACTTGGTATGACGGGATTTCGAGGGATCGGGAGTGGTGACGACCGAACCCTTTTCCTTCTCCTTGTCCTTATCCTTATCGCTAGAAGCACTGCCGGTGCTACCTCCAGTGTTCATGCGGAAGAAATTGCGCAGGCGATGGCTCACCTGGCCGGAGCCATTGGGGGTCTTTTGAGACGGCATAGCGACGGTAACGTTATGGAAACGTTTGGATGTGTGGAGACGGAAACAGCTTTGGCGGATGTTCGACTAGAGATTCGCTTCCATATTCGACGAAATAAATTATGATTGGGAGGCGAAAGAACGGTTTCGGGTTTATGTTGATCGAGGCGGGTAGAAGATGGACGAGGGGGTGGTTGTTTGCGCGTTGTTGCAGTCGCAGCCGTGGAGTGAGATAGTGTATAAGTTGTCGGGATTGTTGAGTAGACGAAGCTACCTTGTTGAAGGGACAGAAGTAACAGGGAAGCTTATAGAAGCACCACTGTTGCTGAAGAAGAAGAAAAGGGAGGAAGAAGATACAAGAGCCTCAGAGGAATGACGCTGCTGGCCTTGAGACCAAGACTGAGATTGGGTCAGACTATGGGTCTCTGCTTCGGATTGGCCTTGCTTGCCTGGTCTTGATTTCCAGTGGGAATTGGATTGGAAACGGGCCTTCACCATGGATGGGAATGGGGGCGGCGTCGGAGATTTCTGCCTGAGGCATGATTAATAATTGCATGGCATGGTCTGAGCATCGGCCCCTCTATCGACTTTGCCCGCCCGCTAATTCAGCTCTAAAAGTCTAGCGATCTTTAGGCGTAGTTCACCCATGGTTGTTACTTGGGGCTTTTCTTTTGCTGTTGATAAAGCTACATATAAACTCTCAAACCGGACTCGGGGAAATACTACATCTGTCTCTTTGTATATCACTAATCTGACTAGAATTGTGACATTATATGATAGATTCTTCTCTTGGAAAGAAGAGGTCAATTCCATTGTCTCCCTTGTTGGCGGGGATCTGGAACGCCTCGCCTCTTCTAAACTCGCCCGCCTCGCACCTCTCGGTGGCTTGGATGGTCTAGGCTGGGGTTCCTACATCCCTAGCTTCTGGGTAACGTTAGTTTTAAGGTGACCTTAGGTTGGCTTGGCTTTAGTTATCTGACAAAGCCAATCCAACTGCGCCTTCGGCAGCTCGGTATCGCTCGACCGCCCGCAAACTCCGGTGAGATAATGTCGTGAGATATAAATCCGTAATTGCGAATTTAGGCAGAGTGCTTAGCCTCCCGAACTCCCCGGGAAAGGAGAGACGTTCCCGTCTTCAGTGGGTTGTTCGCATAGTCCGTCTTTCGGGGATCTTAGGGGGGGAACGAACCACTAAAACGGGAGGTTTCAAGTCTGTCAACGCGCTAGAATCATGAGGCGCCGATAGCGTCTTGCCAGATCGGAACGAAGACCCTGCGGGTTCTCGATATTGGTTCCCGCGGCATGGCATGGGGTTGCTTCCTTGGACTCTGCAGGTTGTACCTTGCCTTTCTTGAAAATGACTGAGATGAAGACTCGAGATGGATGAGGCGATCAGTACTGCCTATCCTGGTAACTCATAACTGAACCGTGATAATGTGGAGAGATACCACAACAGGCTGAGAGGGGCTATTTTGCTTGTGGAACGACGTAGCGACGCCAGACAATATCCACACAAGTTACAGACTTGAGAAGATACCCCAACTTTGTTCTAGAGGTGGCTTCGGGATCTAATACTGAGCCCCGTCCTCTTCAAGTACTAATTCAAGTCCCAGCAGACCATTAGATATTCGTTCCAATAGTGCCATTTGAGTGCCCATTGTAACTCTTAGCTAGAAACATCCGTGGCTGAATTGACTACCCTGGAAATAGTGGCATGATGAAGCTTGAACCACCTTTCAAGGATTATCAACACTAGTCAGCCGTGATTTACCAGAGATATGAAGAAGACATGCTTGCTATCTTGGATACATGTTCATGCAAAATCATGCATAGCATGGCACTTTATCATTGGACATTGGCTAAAAAGCTTAGTTGTAACTCAATTTGAGTTACTCCCTGTAAACCCCTCTTGAAACCTCCACGTCATATCTGGTGAAAAGTGCAACATCAAGTCTTGGGTAAGAGAGGCGATGTTAATATTCGAGAATTCTTTTGTATTAACGAAAGTTCGATTAATTTATGGGGCTGAATTAGACTTATTATGTTGATTTATGAGATCCAATAGCCTTTACACTGAACGCCGGAATGAAACAAACATATGATGTGTAAATTTGAGATGAGCTGAAACCTGCTTCAATACTCTCCAGTGGCGTGCGCCATCTACGTCTGCCCGCTGTGTCTTTCTCCAGCTCATTAGCTAAGCTGAGCACAGACTAGCTTACCCCACTACTTATAGGTCCTCAACTCTCAGGTAAGGCAAGGATGTAAGTGACCTACCTACCTTTATCACTACACTTTACTTGACTTTGTATTTGCCAAAGCTGATCACAATGAACGAATATTCGCACCTTACATACCCATCCTTGGGCATAAATGACCATCTCTTAGATCAGAATCTCACTGATTTTCCGTCTGAGAGCTCACACTGCAGCTTTCCATCAGCAGTCTCAAACCTCGGTGCTCTCAACCGCCTCCCACCCGAAGTACTTGAGCAAATTCTTCTCTATCTTGACATACGCGCTCTCACCAACTTTCAGTATGTTAACAGGCGCTCCGCGGAACTTGTCAATCAGCTCCCACTATACAAAACTATTGCTACTCATGCAAGAAACGCGTTACGCGGTATCCTAAGTATACAAACTGGGAAATGGATCACTTGCGCAATGCTACTAGAGAAACTATGTACTTCAAATTGCGAGCATTGTGGCGATTTTGGCGGATATCTTTATATCCTGACTTGCAGGCGTGTTTGTTTTCTCTGTCTTTCACAAGAGAAAATATACCTACCACTGGAGATAAGTCACGCGTGTCGGAAGTTTGGACTAGAGAGAGCTAAGGTTGAAAATCTACCTTGTCTCACGGTCGTACCTGGAATATACTCGCCAAAGGAGAAGAAAGTTACCAAGACTATCTTGGTTGACTTTGAATCCGCACTCAATCTTGCTATTGCCCGTCGTGGGTCATTAGGTGCGGTACATATGTATGCCGCTAGCCATGACGAAATGAGATTGAGAGATTATGAGAGAAGGTTGAGGCAAGCACAGCAAACGGGAGATACGCGTCACGTCCGAAAACCGTCAACAGGAGATCCCCACGATGAACGCTTGGGGAACCCATTTCGATATGTGGCTATTGTTCGTGCTCCGTGGCTGGACAGATCATCAAATACGACAGAATGGGGGTTTCATTGCTTAGGCTGCGCCAAATCCAGCTCTACAAGACCTAGCCGCTTTCCCCTTCATAAGAGGCGGAAATTCAATGAATCATCTTTCCAGGAACATATCCAACAATGTGGCCAGATTACAAATGGAGTACATTCTGAACCTTGAATCTGGGAGGAAATAGAACTAACACAAATTGAATAAAATTGCATAATACTATACTATTTCTCAAGGGCAACTGACTTCACCAACTCCTCCCCTATCCTCCTCATTGCTCTTAGCTCAATTAGCGTTCCATCTCATCCTTTCCCGGCTTAACCATGTGCTTGGGGCACATATGGCCTGAGTCTGGATGTTGAACTGGTTCAAGCGGGTGACATTTGAAATTATGCCGAACCTCTGAGCACACTGACGGAATTCTTTATTCTTCCTGCAACCACAGGTATACATGCGGTACTGTATATTAAAATATCATATGCCATTTATGCAACACTGCAACCCGATTTATAAAGTGATCCCAAAAGCAAATTGGACGCTGCAACAAAAGCAGCGAAAATGGCTCCACCCGTCTCAGGTTTGTGCCAGTCTAAAATTGGGCAATTGAATACTGTTCCAGGGTTAAGGTAAGGTCGTTATTAGCAGGGAAATCAGCCATGGTAATGAAGTGTTCAATCCAAGTAGATTTGAGTGATTACCAATTGGGCCAGTTGGGTTGGTAACGACCGCTGTTGTATAATTTTTTTGGTGATAGTCTTGGTGTTTTCATCAAGCGAAGCTTCAAATGGGCCGGACCATTTTTGCTGTGTTCCCTACCAGTCAGAAAAAGCCGATGAACTTGTCAGTTTAATTAGTCAGTGGCGTCAGGTGTGGCTTTCTTATTGGTAAATTTATATATACATGGCTTAATACTTGGGGCCGTTACTGCCTCTCTTTCTCTCAACTCGCATGTAAGTGATGCGCCACGCTGAAAGCCGGTATCTACCAGATAGCCAATAGCCAAAGCGTGCGAGCGCCGTAAGCAATACAGCAGACTATTGAACTCAGTATCTCATCTATTTGCTGGCACCTCAGCTCTGTAGAGCCAATGGCGATGGTACTGTAGCTCATTGAGGACCAGCACTTGCGAGTATGGCTTTGCCTTACTCAATCGTATCACCCCAAGCATACCACACGTCTCCTTGGAGTGGCACATGTGATCATAAGTGCATATCGAGTTCGTTACATCTATTCAGTACGTGGCTTATTTCCTATGGAGAAGTTCAACTCGGATAAACTTGGCTGTATGTACTGTGATGTAAGTATTGTATCTTAGCATCAGATTATGGACGTTTTCTCATGTCTCCGGATTACTTCATTAAGGACTGAGCGTCAGCCAATCAAAAATGATATTTATTCCTCAAAACTCAAGTCAAACGAAAAGTCGTTTGTCTCAAGAAACTGTTTTGTCAGTTGACAACGGATGAGGTGAGGTCGTGTAAGCGAAAAAAACAGGGTTTGATGACAAGTTGAGGCAAGGTACATGAGATTGTATGAGACATGCTTAAGAATTTAAAGTACCTGAATCGGTCAATGCAGCCCAAATCGAGGCCATCCAGGCCTCCAAAACCCTGTTCTCCGATTGGCTCTTTGCCATGGGCTGCCACTAAAACGGAAAAGGCACAGTCTTCTGTCGGTCTGCTGAAGGTTTATCTGACGGTCTGGCCGCTTGGTCGCAACTACTTCTTTTTCCTTCTTCTTCATCCTCTCGTATACGAAACGCTTGACAATCGAACCCCCCAGTTCCAATTTATTGTCTAATTTTATTAAAATCATCGCTTCAACTTGAATACCGACATCATGTCTCGTGGAAACAAGCGCGAACTGGATCGCGAAAGAAACAGGAAGAAGACCGATGGCAAAGTTCGCCTTATCCTGAGTTCTCCACTACATATGTTTTTCAGATAAACTAATATGGCCTTTTATGATCTTCATAGAATAACACGACCAAAAAGAGCGGCACCCAGAGGCAACGCGAAAGTGAGACCGTCGCTGAAACTATGCGACGAAAGCAGGCAGAATGTATGTTCAACCAACAACCACTTACAGCCCTATGATCGATCGACTTCCGAATGCAACGGCGAACCAACACAACGTCGCTTTTGGAACAAGAAAATGCTGACAAACCCTGTAGCTGATGCTCGCAAGGAGGCCGCAGGCCTCAAAGGCAAGAAATAAACGCTGAAATGCTTGCTATACGAACGATGCCCAATTTTGGTCCGAAAAAGTATTGATTGTTTTCATGACTCCTTGATGAGATATGGGAACGAGGGCCAAATGACAAACGGAATGTTCGGAAGCTGCTCTTTAACAGCGGACCAAAAAAATGATCGACTTCTGGGTAGCACTGGCGAAGCGGTGCAATGATATGGGTTCTTTTAAATGCATTATACTAGCATGTCTCTTCAATACATCTTTTCAATGGTGTTTGTTCGTGATGGCTAAACAAGCAGCTTTAGTTTTTCCTTTGGTGTTCTTCTCCATTTAGACGATGACTTGGACTATATGATGTGTGACGATTTAGACCCATGGGAGTGAAAATGAAGATGAAGAAACGCCTTCATAAGTCACTCCTTCTGCATCAATAAGTCCCGCAACCTCGATTGCCTCTAGACACTCCTCCAACTTCTCACGTGTCTGAATCGTATCAGCATGGTCTGCCCCAAGCAACTTGGTCCGAAGCCCGACACATTCCTCCAATATCCTCCTTGAATCACCAAGCATGTCGACATCAGGATACAGGTGTCTTTCGTTCAGGAAATTCTGGCCAAACCTCAACCAAGTAGATCCAAGGTCGTTCATAACCCTGAGAGTATCAGGATGCTCTTTACCAAAAATCCTTTTACTGGCTTCGAAGACTTCCATCTGCAAGTCCTCTGCCTCCGAATTAGTACCCTGGTTAAAGAGTGTCATCGCGAGATTTGTCTTGCTGTGAAGAACTACGGGGTGCTCTTCACCAAAGACCTTAATCTTTCCTGCTAAAGCCCGTCTTTGCATTTCTTCCCCCTCTTCATCTTCAAGGTTGACTGCCAAATTTTCCATCGCTCGGATTGTGTCGATGTGATCTTCTCCAAGTACCCGTTTCCTGACCTCGAAAACATGGCGGTCTAGCGCTAATGCTTCATCATCTTTACCTTGTTCCGATAATTGAATAGCCAAATTAGCCATGGCATCGAGGGTTTCCTCATGCTCGTCACCATAGAGACGTTTCGAGGTCTCAACAAGGTCCCTTTGTAACCTCTCGGCTTCTTCGAAACGACCTAAATCTGACAGTGAGCCTGCCAGGTCAGAAATTAGAGCAAGAGTTTCTGGATGCTCTTCACCGAGTAACTCTCTTCGAATTTCGAGTGCCTCTCGCCGTAATTTCTCTCCCTCGAGCCATCGCCCTTGCTGGTGGACAAATGACCCAACTTTGTGGAGCAAAGAAGCCCTGTCGAGTCTGTCTTCTTCCGTTTCGATTATCTGAGCCTCAATGACAGATTTTGCATGGGGAAGATAAGCAGTGCATGTTCTCAAATCTTCCAACCACCATTCAACATCTTCAAAGTGTGCGTAGGGGTAATAGTCACACACTGCGAGAAAAGCGTGTCTTGTAAACTCGGCTATGCTTCCTTTACGAACCAACCAAGTTCGTGTAACCAACTGAATGAGACGATGCATAGTATGATCACCACCCTTCTCTGCACGAATGAAGCAGAATGCCTTCAGAACCCCAAGAGCCTTAACAATTTGCAATTTAATATTTGATTCTGCAGGCAGATTTTCTTTGGCGTGAAAATTGATAAAATCGAGAGGTATTTTTTGACGATCGAATAAGCACATTAGTGACAGGAGCTCACTAGCGAAGAGATACTGTCTTTCTATCTGCTGAAAGGACAGCATCCAAGTCTGAGCAACTGCACGAGGGGTATCTGAGTCTCTCCCGACAGTTTCAAACTCTTCGTTCAGAAGTTCGACAAGATCTTCTTCATTTCCGTCTAAGAGCTCAAGGTATTCGCTGACTGTGATGGAGTTCTCCTGAATAAAGGCGGCTGCTTGCACAAGTGCTAGAGGAAGAAACTCCAGACGGGATGAAAGATGGAGCAAGTCCTTTTCGGATTCATCCCCTTGGTGTAAGCCTTGACGGAGAAGCTGAGTTGCCTCATGTTCGTCCATTTTGCCAACTTCGATGGGAGACTTGCCCTTTGTGAGTCTTGAGCCCACCTGCATATTCCTTGTTGTGATAAGGACGTTGCCGTGAGCACATTGTGGTATAAACTGACCCAAGATATTCTCAGTACTGGCTTTCACTTTGGGAGATTCGTTTTGAGGAAAGAAAAGTTGCATGTCATCAGCGTTATCAATGACCATTAGCCACTGTCCACTATCCTTACTCTCCAGCCAGTCTCTGACGGTCGGCAAAGCATCGAAAGTAGGGTCTTCGTGTCCTGGTATTCTGCATTCGTTGGCAATGTTGGCGTAGCTTTCAGAGAACTTTTCGAGGCTACTGGCATGAACCCAGAAGACGGATGTATCCTGGGAAATCTCCTGGACCCAATATGCATACGACAATGCAATTTGAGTCTTTCTGTTTTGAGTCAGTGGCTTGCCTTTGTAAACTAAAATTACCAAACATACCCGACTCCACCGAGACCATAAAGTGCAGCTCTTCGATGCCCCCTCCCCCTACCAGGTGACTGAGGCTCTAGGTCTCCAAGTTGACCCTTCAATAGGTCAAGTATCTCGGATCTTCCGACGAAATCTGGGTTAATGGTGTACGGAATAAGGCCTGATAAGTCAGCATTTGGGTCGGGCATTACCAAGTTCTCATCTAACAGATTGAGGGTTCCGGGACTAATTCTTGGCCAATTACTCACAATGCGCTTCAAGAATGTGCTTCTTAGGCTTGGTCTGTGTTTGCTGAATCCTCTTCATCCAACGCTTAAGTTCTCCGCAAATAGCCACAAATCCAGGCTCATCAGAGTTGCAAAACTTTGTCATCTCCGCATGGTTCTTATGTATGCCGATCGAGATGTAGCCAGGCAAGATAGCCGAATGCTTGGGGACAATCACTCCGAATTTCTTTGTCGGAAGCTCTTCATAGAAACATGTGATGTCTATCATGCTGGCCTCATCTTTGCTGCGTGTCATGAGCAGAGCCTGAAAGCTATCTTGAATCCGAGCCAAGACTTCCGAATCTCTTGTAAGAACTTGGACAATGTCGCTGTTGGTCTCCTTGATTAATCCAACGGAGCGCGAGACCAATTCTCCAATTTTGGCGAGGCTTGATCCATGATGTGGTGTTCCAAGAAAGATGACCCCGCGAGTGAAGTTGACAATGTCTTGAAGGTGTTGCTCAGAGCGTTGTTTCGCAGTGACGAGTGCCTAGTTTCTTGATGAGCTGACCAGTCGAGATCATTGACGCGAATGTCCTACATCTTGACAAACAAGTCCACCAAGACTGTGGCAGACAAATATAATAGGTCGTTCATTCTAGCAACTTTAGTCATCGATGAAAAGAGGGAATGGGGGTATTTACTGTGTTGTCGTTCTGTCGAAGTGATGCAAGAGCGGTCACGAGATTATTTGCATGATTCGAGATTCGATTCTGGGAAGGAACATCTTCCTTGCTGGTGACAGTCGCATCATAAGAGTAAGTGAGAACACGTGCAGTCTCAATTTCTAAAGGAAGAAGTGTTTTTGGCCACGGATTCCCTGTACTTTTGTCCGTCCATGTCTTTTGACAGTCTCCTTTTAGTCCATGGACGAAGACGATGCTAGTTTCATGATTAGACGACAGCATGACGAAGAAATATAGCAAACTCACTCAACATTATCGCATTCAGAGCTATGAAAGGTCTGTATTCCAGAATAGAAGAAAGTTGTACGGGGCTGCGCTACTGGCTTTGGCGACGGCTTTGGTGATGACTCTGGGTCTGGGGCTGGAGCTGGAGCTGGAGCTGGTTTCTCTTCTATACTAGGACTTTTTTCCGATTTTGATTTAGAGCGAAAGATACGCCGCACAGAAGAAAGCATTTTTAAGGAAATTAAACAATTATATATAAAATACGGAGTAGAAGAAGACCAAATTTTGCAAGCATGGGATGATCTGGTTTCATTAAGATCATATCACACAGCTCTAAGCGCTCAGCGCATCAGGAGACGCTTCTAAGCGCCGGGTCCCACGATCTACAACTGGGGCATGTTTCATTGCATTTGATGTTGGTTGAAGCTATCAAATGAGAATTGCAGTTCATGCAGGGTATACAGGGTTAGAGGAGTAAAAGATGAGCCAACACGCAGTACAAATTGACTCGTCAGAATTGGTAAGTCGATAAATGATACTGGTCCTTTCGCCAAGCCTCGCAATGAGAAGGGAAGCATATCAGCGATATATGTGCCATTACTCTAAGAGAATTTATTTTATGATAATGAGCAATGTCGACTTCGATAACCTGGGGATATTCGTTGATGGTGCCTGGAATGGCTTTGAACAAGTCCAGGGTATTTTGTGCCGCTTCTGCAAAAGAACAATAGCTCGAGATTAATTCTAGGTAATTGAACTGTACCGCACACTGGTCTAAGAAGCTGCATTTATTGACGTTGGAAAAAAAAACTAAAAACTTTTGAAAATTTTATGGACTGAGGGTTAGAGCGGACTCTTCTCGTTGGCCTGCAAAGCACTATGTTTCACAACCCCGATCCTTTCCGCGAGAATCCAAGAAGTCGGATGAGATATGACGAAATACTTAAGAATCCGACAACTGGTGAGCCATTTCCAGGCCACTCGTGCTTATACTTTCAATAATTATATATGGTGCACATGATGTACACGTGTGGTGTGGTTGACACCCAAAGATCAACAGAGTTTCTTGTCTTATATTGGGGGCGAAATTGAGCATCATGATGAGATGGGACCCCCAGGGACAGATACCCCTACAGCACATAAGACCAGATTGAATTCAAAAGATCACCAAGTTTAATGAGATGAGTGTTTGATCTGCCCTGTCAAACTCATTGGACCCCAAAACCACTGATCCATAATTGCTGTCATCCAAATGTTTATTTCCAAAAAAACTTCAACGTTTCAAGAATAATTATTCCACGAAATATCTGGTACAATATCATTTCACAATAATGTCATCAAATAGCGTGGTCAATCCCAAACATAACCCTCATTCCAATCCCATCTTACACCAGCAATATTCGCTTAGCTCACCAAAGTCCCCAAATAGCAGCGGAACCTCTTAATACCGTTCTAAAGAAATAGCTTACTACCGGGATCATGATCCCGAATATAATCAAGTCTAAGCCCTATCTACTTAGCCCGATGACATTTCAGTCCCTGGCACTAAAGCTGGGGATTCATGTTGCCGTGGGGCGGAGTACATCCTTCTTTGTACGTGGTATTTGGCGTTTACGCCACACGGCAGATGAGCCGATGCAAAGTTTATGAAACAGTTTTGTTCATGTTGCATTCTTCAAATTGTTTCGTTCTGTTGACTTGGCGATTTCTGTTTGGTAGATGCTACACTGTTGAGAACTTAGTCTCTCTATCAGGAAATTGATATGATCTCTTTAGTAAATGCTATAAAGGTTTACCAGTAACGTTAATTGATTTCATATATCAATGATGTAATAAGCTCAAGGTAACATCGTCTCCGCGCTACCGCAATTCTCCGAGCCTACTCCAAAGATAGCTCTGCTCTGGCCGTGTTAGCCGTTCACTTGGTTAGCTCTTCAACAGCAGCATATCGGAACGGCCTAGATCCAAAAGCTGAGCAGTAAGACCTAAAGTTAGCAAAGCATCAAGACACAGAGGAGTTCAGATTCAGCACAAGCGTAATCTCATTACATTCGTCCTCTGAGATTCATGTCGTCATGATAGCTTCAAGACCCCTCCTCGCCTCAAAGGTAACATCGCCATGAACTTAATTCTCCCGTCTGAGCCATCCTGCAGCCTCCTCAAAGTATCACACCTCATCTCTCGTAGCTATATATCCACAAGCAACCACCCCTCAACATAATCTCCCTTTCCAGTTCATACCGCATTCACTGTCTTGTCCCAATCTTGCAGTATAAAACATCACATTCTCTGTCTGTCTATCTATCATAGCCAACACTCCCTTTCGTTCACACTACAACAACTGCAGCTATGCGTTTCTCAACACTCTTTGCCTCTGCAGGCCTTCTCGGCTCTGCACTTGCTGGCATCGTTCCCAGATCTTACAGGGTACCCGCTGCGAATGGTTTCCCCAACCCCGATGCTTCACAGGAGAAGCAGATCGCTATTCAGGCGGGCGGAAAGCTCCCTGGTGCTGCTCTGCCCACCTATCTTGGCGATGGCTCTGCTACAGCATTCCAGCTCATCGCCTTCAACGAGCTCTTTGAGACTGCTTACTTTTGCTCTCTTCTCTACAATGTTACCAACAAGATTGAGGGATACAAGGTCGAGGGAGAGAAGTATAATGAGGCTGTCCATGTTCTCAAGACTGTCCTTGCTGTAAGTACACATACTTGATGACCTATATATCAGGCAACTGACAATTAGTATAGCAAGAGGAGCAGCACGCTATCGGTGCCCTGGCTACTCTCAAGTCAGCCGGCAGATTTGCCCCTTCACCTTGCAAATACACATTCCCCGTCGACAACCTCAAGGACGCCATCCTCCTTGCTGAGACCTTCACTGCCGTTGTTCTTGGTGCTCTCCAAGACGCCAACGTTGTTTTCGCCAGCGAGGGTCTTCCCGAGGTTGTCCGCCTGATCTCATCCGTCATCGGTCAAGAGGGTGAGCAGAATGGTTTCTACCGCATCTACCTCGGCCAAGTCCCCTCCGAGTCCCCATTCTTGACTACTGTGCCTGCTGCCTTTGCCTGGTCTGCTCTCCAGAGCTTTGTTGTTCCTGGCTCTTGCACTGAGGACATCAAGAACATCAACATTCCCATCTTCCCTCCTCTGCTGGTCAACGATGGTGCTATTGCTGTTCTCGATGCTGAGGACCAGAGCCTCTCTTTCAGCGCTACTCTCGAGGAGTCTCACAAGCATGAGGATCTCTACATCACCTACACCACTGGCCAACAGCTCCCATACAGCGTCAAGGCCGAGAATGTCAAGTGGGATGGCAACACTGTCAGCCTTAAGGCTGAGTTCCCCTACCACAAGCTTGTCGCTCAGGGCTTCACCCACGCTGCCCTGACCACTTCCAACAACATCGACACTCCCGATGATGTTCCCAAGTACACTCTTGCTGCTCCTGGTCTCATCCAGGTCAAGAACCCTATCGATGGCAGCAAGAGCAGCCACTCTGACTAAAAAGTGCGGGATATTTGAAATGCCAATTGGCTGTTCTGGTACCTAATAGAATCGGGGATTGGTGCTTTGGTGTTACAATATTCAAAGTTTGTGCAATTTCTCTGGGTTTATGATAATTCAAAATTAATTAAATGGCTGGCTATCCTCATTTGCAAAAGTTCCAAAATTGTTGAATTGTCAATGTACTGTGAGATCCCGTCCCTCCATCTCGGATAATCGGGATGCGTTGATGACGCTTCTAATTTCCATGCATGCCAATGATATTAACCTGAGACAACTGAGTTGAACGCCATCTTCAGCCCTAGAGATTCGGAAAATTGAAAGTTCAGCCTCATTTGAGTGATTTTATTCTCTGGTAATTGGGCTTCAGATGCTCTCGGCTGCGGCTGATACTATTAGCCCTAGAACTCAACTGCCTTGAAAGTCCAATTGAACGACGGTCTTTTTTTCACGTGTAGTGGTATAAGCATCATGGATATCACCATCATCTCATCAAACGCGGGGATGAGACGTCTCTCCATATGTTTCACTGAGCAAAAGCTCCTCTTACAAGCCATTGATAGCAAGACACCACTGCCGCCCTCACAAAGAAACTTCAAGACCATCAATACCTAAAAGGTAACCTTGCTTCATAAACTCGCTTTGCATTAGATCTGAGCCGGTCCTTCACTCAACTCTATTCCCCAACCTCATCTGAACCTTTAGGCTGCTTGTCCTCCCATTTCCTCATCTGACTCATCGGGGAGGTTATCATTCATACGGATAAGCAGCTCCTTAAGTTTTCGTCGATTCTTTCTCCACGTAAACAGATCTTCTTCTTGCTGATCTCGTATCGAGGGCGTGACCTGGTTCCCGTGTTCATCCTTGAGATAATCTGGTACATCATCTGCCGTATTCTTCGGTAAACGCCGCTCGCAATGGTTATTAAAACCATCACCACAATGCCATGATAGTGGCACTAGATGCGCCTCCTCGACATGTTCTTTAAATCCCTCATCAGTCTCAAACTCAGATGGATGTTCCAACCTCCCACATTCCCCCCACAAGCAGTTTTCATCATCGCCGTGAACGATGTAAACGTGTCGTCGGAGAGTTTCAAGGTTATGTAGTTCAGCCTTGCAATCTCTCCACTCACACAGAAACGGGAAGAATGGTGCATCCATCTTATAGTATATGGTTTCTGGAGGAGGTGAAGGTTGCTTAGGCGGTCGACCTCTTCGTTTTGGAAAGCCGATGGGATGAGGTCGCGGTTTAGTGGTAACTTGTCGGACCTGCCGAGCTCCAGCTGCTGTCGTTTGTAGACCTTTTGATTTGTTGGTTGACCCCTTGGGTCTTCCTCTTCCTCTTGCTGGTGTTGTCGACGTTGAATCGCCGGAAACTCCCGTTCGCACACCACCAGGACTCGACGTTTTCAAGACGTTGACTGCCTTGAACAATGACTTTGGTCTTACCCGTGGGGTAAGATCTGACGTGACTGGCGCATCAAAGCCATCTTCCTCTTCAACGCTGACTTCCCTGTAAACGTCAAGGTGTGCTGGTGACCTCTTAAGAACAACAGCGAGACTTGACCGACCACTTGGAGTCAAGGATCCTGGATGTTGCTTAACCGGGCTTTGGCTGCGACTTCTTGTTGATGCATCTCTGGCGAGAGGATCTTCTGATTCTAGACTATCTGACACGGAATCATACCGACTGACATGTGGTGGTAAGTGGGTGTGCTTGACTTTTTGGCCGTGGTTTCCAGGGTTTATGCTGTTGAAGCTCATGTTAGACGGCTTAACACGCTTTTACGCGGCGTGGCGCGATGAGCGTAGCGTGTAATAGGCACTCTGTGTCTAATCTCTGAGGAGAAAAGGGATTTTCTACAACGATGAGATAAATGAAACTTCTGATGCATAAAAATGTCGCTTTTGGTATTAGATCATGAGGTTGTGACAGTGAAGAAGGTGCTGAAGGTACGTAGCTAAGATCCCCCTGGCGCGAAACCAAATGCATTTGCTCACGTGCCTAAACACGATTGAGATTGATTGCCATTTATTGAAAACGATAAAAGCAAATAATAGAGCAAACAATTGTACTATTATTTGTATGGATTCTGCAAACACCATCAGCCATTTCTACTCCGTAACTTCTATGCAGCCGGTGGCGCTATTTTATTCTATTCACGCGTTTGATGATATACAACACGACAGGATAGACGGGGTATTATTATGGGTTTAATTCATTTCGATAATTGCTATTCGTATTTTATACAATACAACCATAATCAGCAAAACTCCAATCGTGCCATCATCAATCTCATTCGTTTACCAATCGCTTGTCAAACCATCGCCTCTTTAAAAACAAAGAAATTTAACGCATTAAACCTCGGTCTCAACATCAGGCTTTCGGCCATCCAGGGCTCCAAGCTTGGCCACCTTTCGAACTGCGAACTTGGCTTCATCCTTGGCAAACTGTACATTGCGCATCGGTCGCCATTGCATAAGCCCTCGGTGCTTGCGATGCATATCGCGACTGTCTGAGCGGTATGACTTGATCTTCTTGATGGGGTTCTTGCTGTTTGAGCTCGCCTGGGAACTGTTGGTAGCGCTTGTCGCGTTGGTTCCTGTCGTATCAATTGATGGGCGTCCGTTCTCAGATGGACCCGTAGGCTCAGTGTCAGCATCTTGAATGCCAAGATCAGGATCAGAGTCATCTTCATCAAAGTCATCATATTCCTCGCTGGACTCGCTGTTGCTCTTCTTTCGCATCAAAGCAGATGGATCTTCACCAAAGGCTCCGCTCCAGTCAGTTCCATCTTTGGCAAGCCACTTCTGCTTCTGCTTCTCGTCGGCTTGAGCAAGAACATCACGGCCGTGGGCCAGAGACTCTTCGTGAAGCTTCTGGATCACATGAGGCACCTCAGTCTCGACATCCTGCTTGCGCACACCCTCAGCGTAGCAAGCTTCCCAGGCCTCGATTGTCTCGCGGTCGTCGTTTGTGCTGGCGAACTTGATATGATCGGAATCTGTTCCAGCAGAAAATCGAGCTCGGAATCGAACTCGTCCAATCTGCTCCATCTCAATGTCTGGAATTGACTTATAATTTTCTTCGGTAATGTAGTTCTGAGAGAGTCGCACGCTGTGGTTGCACTTCCAAACAGGGATATCAAAGTCAGTCTCTTCGCCATCGACGAGCTCCAGAAGCCAGAGGACAGCGTAGGCATCGGGGTTACGCTTTCCACTCGGGTAAAATTCCATGAAGATAGGTGAACGGTAACGGTGGCGAACTGGGAGGCGAACGCGCTGGTTGCCGTCGGCACCGCTGATGTTGAAGGACATGCCATCGGCCTCACGAGTGGAAGAGCTCTTGCCAACGCTGGCGGACGAACCTCCAGTACGGAAGCGAATCTTGGCGTGGTTTGCGGGAGCATAGCCAGTAGTCGTGATGGTGTCAGATAAGAACTCGAAAGTACCAATATCCCAACCCAATTGAGGGGGAGGAAGACGGAGCTCAACAGAGCGGAACAAGAGGGAAATGCGGATGCGACCAAAGCCAATACCTCCGTCAAGGGGGTACCATCTGGTGGACTCGCTGCTCGTCTGAAGGATATCAGTGACCTTGAGAGGAACAACTCCAATAAGAGGGTCATGCTGTCGGTTACGTGAGTCACGGACTGCAACAGTAACGATAGCAGAACGCCAATCTCGGATGAACTTTTCGGTTCCAGCGTTGAAGATGGGCTGAGAAGAAACGACCTTTGTTCGGGTCTTGTAAACAAGGTCGTCATTGAGGAGGATGGTGCAGTAGGAGCTGGGGAGAGACTTGGCCTGCTCTTCCTTGACTTCACCGGCTTCAGGACGAGCTGGCTCATACTCTCTGCCCTTTCTCTTTCCATTGGAGCCCTTGATGTTCTCCAGTTCCAAGCCCACAATCTGGTGAACGACAATGCTCAGAATACCTGAAGGCCACAATGGATCGGGAGGAGTGTGAATAACAGCATCTTCCTCCTTGGTGTCGATTGCACCCTTATTCTCTTGAAGCTCAGGCTTGTCTGCGAGCGCCTTGGGAAGGTTAAGATCTCGGCCATCAGTTCGAAGAGCCTTGCGGAATTGTGTCTTTCCAAAGAAACCGACTTCCCAGTGAAGCTCTCCGGGCATCTCGCTCTCTGCCTTGACTCCTCGAAGCTTGGAAACCTGGGGGAACATTTTACCGGGGTGCTGGATGAGTTTCTGGATGCTGAGCTCGACCTTTCCGACAACATCGTCAGCAGAAGATCGATCACTGTCCCAGAGCTCGACCGAAAGCTGTTCATCGGCCTTGAGAAGATCAGCAGTGACTAGAAGACCAGCGCTCTCCTCAAAAACTGGGTTGAGATCATCCTGGATGACACGAGTACAAAATTGGGGTTTGGAGAACTTGCTCCAGCTGATGGTGATGTAAGGGTCGGAGCCACCACCCTTGCTTCCACGCTGATCCTGCTTGCTGAGGCCGGTAGCTTTGTGAATGCGAACGAACATGACACCGAGAGCCAGAGTCTCCTTCTTGATGTCATCACCCTGGAGCATCTTGCTAAGATCAAGAGACAGACTCTTGGGAGCCACATACATCGACGCGGCAGCGCCAATGGCCCAGTTGACAAAGTTGGAGATAAGAGGGAGGTTGAGGATGTTGACACCCTTCTCGATCATAGGCGTACACCCGGCCTGCACCTTAGGAATGCCCATGAGTGTGAAAGTGAGAGTCTTGAGGAAAGGAGGATCAGGGGTCAATTGAAGTCGGATTCGAGCGGTCGCAACAAGGCTTTGAAGTTCGACCCAGATGGGCAATGGAACACCAAAGAGGCCCTTGATACCAAGGTAGAATACAAGCTGCATACCCATGTTGCGTGCTTTGGATGCGATATCCGCACCGGAGGGCTTTGCATGATAAGCGATAGCGACCTCAAGGTTATAGAATGAACCGGCTTGCTCGTTGGCTGCCAGCTCTTCGGGGTCGGTGGTCTTTTCGTTCTGGCGGTGCTGCTCATCCTTGATATCCTGGACGTGAGAGTCGGGGAGGGCGCGCATGTTGAGGATACGAATGGGGTTGTTGCCTTGTGAGATGTCGGCAACACGGACATTCTCAATAACGCCAGGAACAGAAGCCGCCATAACATCCTCAAGACTGCTGCAGTTAGTATCGAGTTGTGTTGTTGAGACTAGTTACTTACGTATCGGCAATACCAGCGAACATTTCAGGGTTGATCAATCCCCACATGATTCCGAGCATGGTGTTCATCCATTCAACTGACTCAGGGATCAGGTTTGCAGTAGCAGTCTCACCACGTTCTTGCTCGCTCGACCATTCGAGATCTCTGCCTTGGCGAATCAAGTCCTTTGTCCAGAGAAAGACACCTGAAGCTACACAGAAACCCAAGGGAATCAGACCGAGGAGGCGACCGCCAAACATCTTGCCGATAAAGACAATGGCGGTAAAGATACCGACACACAAGACATTGCTGCGCTGCTCGAGAATTGCAAACATTGGTTCGTAGCTGACCGAGGGGGTCTTGTAGAACACCACTGAGGTCTTCTCACTTCGAATGGGAACATCAGATGTCGCACCCTCTTGAACGGGGTCAGGGGGCGCTGTGACATCTTGGGCGTAACGGTACTCCTCGCCAGATTGCTTCGAAGAGGTTGCGATAGTGGCAGGCTTTCCAAGGTTCTCGTTGGGAATTGATAGCTGGTGAATTGTTAATCTTGCTATGCTGATACATAATGCATTGGGACTTACTTGGGGGTTCTCGACGGCTTCCTTATAGTCAATATCGGCATCTCGAATACCAACATCCTTTCCCGTTACAGGATCACGCACGGTGCGTATATCCTTTTGCTTTCGAAGAGCATCAGCTCTATCATTCTTGTGATCCTTTGTCTCGCCCTGGATCTTGTTCTGTTTAAGTTGCTCGTCAATCTCAGCATCTCGTGCCTTTTTGTTCTGATCCAGCTGGTCCATGAACTGGCGAACATTGGGCACACGGTTCTGGCCGCTGTAATGCTGCCCTGCCCCAGGGATCTGCTGCTGCTCAAACTGCGACATGATGGCAAACTTCAAGGCAGACAGAGAATTAAGCTGTTAGTTGAGCTCCCCAACTCGGGTATAATGATGAAGAGAAAAGAAGAGGAGAAGAGGAGAACAGGGAGGAGAAATGAAATATTGATATGACACCAGAATTGATTAGCGTCACACAAATAACACTGCTTGACCCATTGCGATTGATTCATCGCATTTGGATGGTTGCTTGAAACGCAATCAACCAAGGAAAGCAATCAAGTGCAAGGCATGATTTGAAGTCGATGACGTCGATTATTAGTAGGTACGTAGCTCGATACAGGGAGGTTTGGTCCGGGACGATCATTTTTAGCGGGCTCCAGAGCCGCGTTAAGGCAAGCTACAGGGGAGAGCTCCCCGCACTAGTGGCTGGGATTTTAATTCCAGAGCGCCACTAAACGTGAATGACGTTGATAGTCTTATCAACGATTAACAAAGGATGATATCGTATTCTATTCGGTGACAAGTAGGGATTCTAACAGGGCCAGTATCGTGATACCTCATCAGATCACCTCGTTTTCATGCATGACAAGACTGCTAATCGCTGATCAAGCCGTTTAAGAGTTCAGCCATACAGGGAATTGCCAAAGCATCAACATGGTATGATCATCCCAACCCCACCACCAAAAGCTTGCGTAAATGGCTTGGCCAAGCTTGGAAACAAACAAGACTTCAGCTGATCTCGATCCTGCAATTGGTGCGAGCTCTCTTTCTGCCCTCTGAAACCACTTCGCACCAACGCTAACTCCAACTGACAGGTTTTCTAATTTAATCACTTGAAGCAGGGGGTTCGCCTGTCTTTGGATCAATTTCCTTGCCCGATAAATCAACGGCTGGTTCAAGGGTATGTAAGCCATCGAGCTTCTTATATCGAAGCGAGTCTAGATCGATGTTGTTGAATTGTCGCACCTGTAAATTGTCAGTAGATAAGTCTAGCAGCGATTCGATTCACATACGCTGATGCCGTAGCGAGGATTGTCCGGCCATTTTCTTGCAAAGTCGATTCCAATGCTGGCACCGCATTTGGGGCAAAACATGTGATCGCGAGTCTTTGTGTTGAATTGATATCTTGAGACACGCTTGTCTGACTCGTTGTGCCATGTCACTTTTTCGTACGTTGGGTCTAGTGAATCGGGTCAGCAATGTCCGACCACAAAGCCTTGAGTAATTCATACAAACAAGAAGGTAACCGCCTCGACGACAGATAGAGCAATTGCAGTTGACGACCTCGTGTTCAGGTAGAGAGGGAAAGAGTGTTACTGAGAGGCTGATATAACCACAGTGACAACCTGCTTCATAAGTGGCCTCGGATCCGCCAGAACTGGCAAGCTTGTCGAGATGCTGAGCAAACATGTTGAGCCGATGGTTGAAATGTGTAAGGGTAATGTGTAAGGGTGAACTTTATCGAAGAAGAGGTTGCCAGCAATGATGTTTATATTGAAGAAGGAATTGACCATGATAAGCAACTGGCAATTCGGAGGAATTTCGCGTTTCATCGCTTGTATATAAAAATGGTATAAATAGATCTCCAGTTGCCTATTTTAAACTCCGAACCTACAGCAGTTCCACTAATTGGGAGGAAGGATCAGACCATCAACATCGGAATCCCGTTTAACGTTATGAGAGTGTCTATAAGAGGTCTTGATATATACGACACGAATACGCCCTTAGCATGATGAGCTGACAAATAGACATCGAATCGAAGGCTTTCAATACGGGCATTTAGGGTAATCCCAGCAGCACATCATAAGGATGCCATAAACTATTTCTTTTATGCATTATTGAGAATATCATTAGGGCGAATATGGGTTTTAGAATGAGACATTAATGAGTTTCTGATGCCGTGAATGAGGTTGATAACTATTGTCCCTTCGCTGGCCTCGGCCCCTTCTCAACGATACTGATGAACAGGCTGGGAAGATCTGTCACACACTGATCCTCTTTCTTCAATACATCCCCACTAATATCAAGGTAATGCTCCCTGAAAATACCCCAGAGATGCTGATCAGAGTCATCTACAGACTCAGGTCGAGGGTAGTACGGATCATTCCTCCAGAAGCACTCAGCAGCGGTCTGGGCACCGTTTTTATCCATTGTAATAGGGCTACACCAGTCAAAATCTATGATCCACATAGAATGAGGCCCCAAGGTGGTAGAATCGAATGGACTGTGTGAGTGTGAAGTTGGGCGTGAACGAGCAAGAACGAATTCCACGTCGTTGGCATCAATGCGAGCAACCCAATGGAGAAACGCAAGTCCCTCCGCCATGACCTTTGCGTAACACTGAACATCAAGACCAAGCTCTATCATCCGATCAAAATGAAGTGGAAAGTTCCTCAAGCCAAAGAAAGTGCTCCGGTTCGTGTCTCCCCGGTCCTTTTTCCTGCGACCGAGATACGGGCGGATAAGGCAGTGCTCGTTCTTCTTATCGTTGACGATAGCATCTTGATCACATCCTCCTCTTGCAAATTTAGAGACCAGAAGCCTCCGGACGTTTTCTGATAGTGGCTGGACCTTTTCGCTGAGCAATGCATTACATGGTTTTAAGCCTGGTGGAAGTCGGGGGAGGAGCAAAGACCAGTCTTCGTCTTCTTTGTTAAGAAACCCACGGCAGAGAGGGATTCTGAAGTTCCTAGCATGTTGTGGATTCAACTGAAGAGACTGAACAACGAGCTGATGTATGAAGTGCTCATTTATGATGGATCGATGTGGATCTCCATCCTCTCTTTTGATGCACGTTGGGGTGCCGTCGCCTTGTGATGAGTTTGCATCGGCCCAAACACTCCCACAGAAGCCTGTGCCAATGCGTATGAGCTTTTCTGAAGATGACTCTATAGTGAGATCGTGGCTCACCCCTGTCGCCATGTCTGAGCTGGTGCGGAGACTATCTTCTGGCAAAGATTGTGAGAGTGTGTGATAGTGGAGGTTGTAACATGAATGAGAATGAGAGTGGCGTGAAGTACGAGTCTCTGCCTGCTTAAGTCATAGAGTTTGGCTTCGGCTTTCAACACCACAACTCGCTTGGAGCTGCCAGCTGCCAAATCATATTTCCATCGAGAATTGGATAAATTTTGACATATTTATCATAAAACTCGTAAAGTTTTCAAACACTTATCCCGGACTAGGTAGATATCAAGCAAACTGGCCACGAATCTGACAGACTTTACGTATTCATGGCAAAGTTAATCAGCGCCTCTCCCGAGAAGAGCATTCTGTCCTTTTCAATGAGTGAATCTTCACGAAAAAGTGTCTCGTAAGTATAATATACCAATTGAATGGATCGTTGCGACCATTCCTTGCTTCGATGGCGCATCCTAAATATAGATAAACAATGCTAATTCTCCCTAAGTACTTCGCTTACGACATCAAAGAATAGTTTTCTAGTTTCCAAAAACCGTCAAAGCATGCTCCGCCATCCAATCCATACCGCCAGCTCTCCAATCATCTACTTCAACATGCGTTCCGTTGATGTTGAAGACCACACCCTTCCCATCAGACAGATCATAAACAGGCCATTCATTCCCATCTAAAATCTCTGATCCTGATTCGCCATTGGGATCAAGATCATTAAAGAAGTTAATCCAGGCGGTGGTGATCGTCTTGGACATAGTCTTAGCATCCGCTGGATATGTCCCGTTGCCTTCAAAGGGGCTAGTATCGTATCCATCACCGTTGGTGTTATGAAACACAAAAGCGACCTGGAAGAATTAGTTGCTGTTCATAAAAGCAAGGGAACATGGTCTTTACTTCTTGAAAATGTCCCACTCCAGCCTCCGGTGGCTGTCCGTTTGGCCTGATATTGAATCGATAAACATAACTGGGTACACCATGTTTTGCCCAAGCCTTATTCGCACGACGTCTTTGATACTGTATAACATAATCTCCGAATATTGCGTTAAAGCGACGATATTGAAGTCCGAGATCTTTGGCAAAGGGATCGCCTGGTTTGATAACGTGTGGCCAGTTGTCCAGGGATGGGATTCCGACGTTTTGATCGTTAGGATACAGCTCCAACAGTTCATCTATAAGTTCTTCCCGAGTCTTTCCAGTGGTTTTCTCTACTTCACGTGGGATCATCATCCACCCCATGTCCCCTCAAGATCGTCATCGTCGTTAACTCTCGTAAAGCCAACAGATGTTCCTTCATCGGTGTTCGCTCCTATTAGAATGGGTATCTTCAGAAAATCTCCATTGGCCAATTGATTAGTAGTATAATCCGCAAAGAAATCTCCATCTAAGACAGGAGCCCAACTTTGACCACCGCTGGACCGCAGCCCTATGTCAATCTCATCAATAGGCGCTTTGCGCAGGCAGTCTGAAGTTGAATCCGATCCCGCCAATTTCTCACATGATGGAACGCTTCTTACAAAAGAATCATAAGTACCCTGTGGCCATTCAGTCGCATTGAAGCCACCAGGGTAGCGGCCAAGGGGTGCAGCGAAACCAGACTGGCCAATAGCCCCCCTGAAAAGGCCATCGTCTCGTCCTTATATTGTCAGAGGGATTGTTCCAGGTTGAACGGTTTGTGAACTTACCGTCGTACGCGAACACCTGAGCCGCAATACTTTCCGCCCCATGGCTCTCGCCAAAGATGGTGACTTTATCAGGATCGCCTCCAAAGGCCCCAATGTTCTCATTAACCCAATGCAGTGCGAGCCTTTGATCACAGAATCCAAGATTCGTGACTCCCTCCTTCATGGCCTCTTGACCCATAAGGAATCCGAATGCAGAGAGGCGATAGTTGAAACTGACGCCGATGACGGGCTTGCCCAGTGTGACACTCTGTTCAACGATGAATGAAAGATTGTATCTTGGGTTAGGGGCACCACCCATCCATAGACCTCCTCCGCGAATCCAGGCAGCGACTGGGAGTCCGTCGACGTAAGAACCGGCAGGCCGGACTATATTTATATAGAGACAATCTTCAGACTGCTCGAAGCCATCTTGATCAAACCCGTAACCGTAGCAATGGGCCGAATATTCATGCGCTGGCCGAATACCTTCCCATGATGTGTTGAGTCCTTGAGCTACCGAGAAACGTTCCGGCGGCTAGATAGGTATTAGCCGGTTATTGGTAGTGAGGGACAAGGAGAGGGCGACCTGGGCATATGGTACACCCAGGAAGTAATCTTGATCACATTGAGAATTGTAGACTCCTGAGTATGTGCCGTTTTTGGCCGTAACCAAAGGTGCTGAGGCCGTTTGTGGTGGAGATAACAAGGCTTGTGGTAGACTGAGAAGTGCACGGCCAGCGTCAATACGAGACATGTTGCCGATGAAACGCATTATGGCGGCTGATCAAATATTCAAGATAACATGTGTTGAGATATATTTATAGCGGAAAGTTGGATTCCTATATGACAGATCGACCTTGGCGCATACAGTAATCTCCGAGATGAGGACAAGGTAGTGTAAGCCGAGTTCTTGATATAGTGGGCTCAGTAAGGCCAATCGTGACACACGGAATTACAATCAGACTCTTATTTCGTATTCACTTACAACATTCTGAGTTCATCTCGCGATAAAGAATTTATGCCCTATGACTTGTTAAATTGTGTCTACATTTGCGCTGGCCGAAAGAGGCAGTCTGGGTCTTCAGCCATTCAGCCGCATGCCCAAGGACCTAACGTAGCATTAGACGTGGGATAGTGCTCCAATGACAACATCTGCTATTGTGAGACAATAGCCCTTTTCATTGCAAAAAGTCACCCTTAGACTCCTTAAGCAGCATCTGATACTCAGGTTCAAACTGCATATACATTGCCTCAGGACTTCCAGTGTTGTCTTTCGTATACTGCGCCTCTTCATCGCTCACGATAGTCTTCTTGAGTTGAGACCCATCAAGAGCCACGGCAGCTTCGACGAGCAATTGAGCTTGGCATGCTCGTTCCAAAGCAATAAAGAAAGCTGCTGCTTCACCAATTGTACCCCCCGAAGTGAGCAGGCCGTGATTCTGCAAGATGATGTTCTTCTTAGTAGCTCCAAGGGCATCCGCAAGCCTATTACCCTCCTCCTTTGCGAAAACAACTCCGCCAAAGTTGGCATAGACTGCAAGATCATTATAGAACATGCAACTATCTTGGTTGATCATTTCAATGGGTTTGCCAAAGGTTGACCAGGCCCGACCGTAGGGGCTGTGAAGATGACAAGCGGCGTTGATATCTGGGCGACGCTTGTGAATGGCCGCATGGATGATGAAGCCAGCTGTGTTGACAGGCTTGTCTGCGCCGCCGATACGGTTGCCGTTCTCATCAATATGAACCATATCAGAGACAGTCAATAATCCGAAGTGAACGCCATATGGATTGATCCAGAAGGTGTCTGGATCAACAGGGTCTACGCCTTGTCAGTCGGACATCTACATCTGAAACAGGGCACTGAACCTCTTAAACTAATATGACCACTGCTTCCATCTGCATATCCAAGCTTTGCGAACACACGAAATGCACAGGCCATCTGTTCCAGTTGCCATTGCCTTGTCGCTTCCTTCGTAGAAAACTCAGGAATCTTGTGGATTCGCTTCACCTTGCCATCTTGGGCCTTTGCCGTGTTTAAGATGGACTGACCAGTTGGGGCTGTGGCAGATGGCGACATTTGGCTGATTAAAATACTAATGAGTTGGACATTAATCACTGCATTAAGACAATTTGATCTTTATTATATCTATACTGATGCGGGGTTGTTCACCAGTGATGCTTGATGGCGAATTGATATGCTTCATGATTGGTGGTTGAGCAATTGAATGAATTGGTTATCCGAAACTCTAGAGGTAAAAGATACCCCAAAAAGTACAACTTACCCGTTAGCTCAACCTGA
>PVPY01000547.1:0-23174 GCA_002982035.1 Fusarium algeriense
CTGGAAGTATATATATGCCCATACGAACTCAGCAACCTGGGAAAGCTACCCTACGGCCGCCTAAGTTGACAAAGTGGATTTATGCTTGGCTACCATCCGATCTACTGCGTAGATGATATGACGCTAGCTGAACCAAGCTTAGTATTAGACCAATCAAGCTGGGTTACATAATTCAACCTCGGTAATATTCACCAGCTGGAGTCATGGTTCGATTCCCAACATTTACCTCTTTTCGCATTTGTTTTTCTCGCCCAACTTCAATGTTTTAGAGGAATTACCATCCCGCACAGTTATATGCCAGAGACACTTGAAAAAAAGGTGGATAAATATTTTCTTACATGTCAGTCTTAAGCAATCTCTCTATTGCTCACTAATTAAAACCTTTTCGCGATGCTGTTCTGTGACTCAGACGGCGAACAAGTCGTCTAGATAAAATATGAGTGGGGGAGCGCGAATTTGTTAGCGTACGCATTTTCATACAACTTATTAGCCTCCGACCGTGGCGTGGTATGGAATAGCTTCACATTTTGCGTAGTCTTTCTTACTAGACTTGCAGTCCGTCATTGTCACCTGCTCTCACCACCTGTGAATAACTACTCTCAACTTCCTACTACTATGACGCCCCCACCGCTTACCGGACCTCTATGCACTAGATCCTCATTGACCAATGATCTTCAAAATCTCGGTCTGAAACCAGGGGACACAATTCTTGTGCACTGCTCTCTCAAGAGTATAGGCTGGATCAATGGCGGAGCTGAGGCTCTTACACAAGCTCTTCTCGACATCCTTACACCCGAAGGGACTCTTGTTGTTCCAACTCACACGAGCAGCAACTCGGATCCGTCAAATTGGGTTAATCCACCTGTTCCAGAGGAATGGTGGCAGACTATTCGGGAGACAAGACCTGCTTTCAACCCTCAGACCACCCGGAGCGAGATGATGGGTGTTTTGGCTGAGACTGTTAGAACATGGCCTGGTGCAGTGAGAAGCATGCATCCTCAAACCTCCTTTGCTGCAATTGGCCCGAAAGCAAAATTCATCACAGAAGGACATGCTCTGGATAGCATGCTTGGAGAAAAGAGTCCCCTGGCTCGCCTGGAAGAGCTAAATGCCAAGGTTTTACTACTCGGCGCTGGGTTTAATCGTTGCACTTGTTTTCATTTGGCGGAGTACAGAGTCAATTCACCAAAGGCTAATACCTCATTTGCGACATCGGTTAACGGAGTGAGGGAATGGGCGACGGTATCAGATGTCAGTGTAAATGAGGAAGACTTTTTGGAACTGGGAAAGGAAGTTGCGCAACAAACTGGTGTGATGAAAGGTAAGATTGGTGCAGCAGAATGCCATCTGTTCTCCTTGTCTCAGGCAGTTAAATATGCCGAAGAATGGTTCCTATCGCATCGAGAACCCGCTTCATGATGATCTGTCAGTCAACGGTCCGCCACGAACATGCTACAGTGCAATATTAAAAATTAGAGAGATCATGCGCCGCTATGAGGTCTAGAGCGTGTTATGTTCAGGAGAATCCATTCGATTTAAACTATCGATTGCGATTTCGATAGTCTGATAAATGGGATAATTTAACTGGCTGCTTGACGATTGTATCATGAATTTGATTGGCTTATGCTCAAATGCAGTTAGGCAGTTGTCATGGAGTGAATACAGTCTTTGCGTTAGTGGTAATTTGAGATGTTGATTCGCTACCTTTGAGGCAGTATAAGTAGTTTCAGCTCCTTTGAGGCAGCTAGTATGGTAGTAAATTCGTGTTAAGAACGAGGGGACATTCATCTCAATCCTCTGGCTGTTTTCATCTTTCTCCCACGTCCACTACTACTAACGCCATTGAATCCTACGATCACTATCCGCAATGGTAGGCGAGGATATCGGTAGCTTCGTACCTGGGACAATGGTGGAGGTACAAGGCTACACAAAGGCTATCGAACACCTTTCTGAGAACGACTGGGTCTTGATGCGTGCTGGTGAATCACCGCAATATGGCCTGCGAAGCGATGAAGTTGTTGAGAGCCCCGCCCCTCGTGTTCTCTACGGTTTCAACGCCGAACGCCCTTTTTTCACTCCTGCACAACCATTTGTGACAACAACAGGCATTCGCGCCATCGATCCGAATGCTGCTCTCAGAGCAAATCCATGGCTAGAGGTTGGGAGACTGATGCCTGGACATGTAGTTCTTCGTTTAGACGCTTCAAAGACGAATGGCGAGCGTGTGGCTATCAGGAATATACAGGCCAACCAGAGTGAGGGTGGAAATGTTTACGGTTTGCACTTGCGAGAAGGTCTTCGGAACTTTCACGCAAATGGCTATCTGGTGTCGCTGAATTACCCTGAGATAACAGCGGTCTCGATGGCAAAGCAACTTCGAGGGATGCATCCAGACGCAAAGGCTGAGTTGATTGAGAAGTTTAAGGAACTGAAGCCGTTATTTGAGCGATTTGGGGCAGAAGGATTTTTTGATCGCTTGGCAGCTGAGTCGATTCCACGACCTCGTCGCACAGGACGAATTAGGTGATCTCGGGGACAATGGAGAATGGCGGTCAGAGGAGGATTACTCACAGTAGCTATTGGAAATAATGTGATTATTTACGTTTCTTCGGGACAATTCTTAAAGTGGCCCATTTTAGCAGTAGAAACGAGCCTTGGGCCAGAAATAAAATACCACAATTATCTACAGATTGTCAGCAGGTTCTGCCTAAACTCTGGCTTAATTGGGCTTTTTTTATTGTGTTGGCTTCATGTATTTAATCGGGATATCATAAACTCCAACTATCAATCAATCTATAGCCCGCCTTACCGCTGCCATGTTGCGGTTTCAGCAATATGCCTTGCAGCATAGCCTCACTCACTTTTGGCTTGTAAGCGGGCATTCGTGTCAGCCTGCATCACGTGGGTAAACTAATTGGAGGGGTATTTACGCAACTCCAGCCCAATTTCTCAACGCCAAATCTCCAATTTCTTTCTGGCTTCAATCAGGATGACTGAAACATTGTGTGCTACCTGCACGCAGTTCACGAAAGACTTTGCAGAGCTAGAACACAAAGACAACCTCCCCCCTCGAACAATTGCGCCAAACATTTATGCCCTTCAGAAATTAGCGCAGAATGGCTGCCATCTGTGCCAAATTATCTACCAGTCTGTTTGCTACCAACTTCCTCAATGCTGGTGGAGTGAGACCGTGCCCATTCACCTCCAGGTATGGCTTATGATCCCTCAACTTTATAACGGTAAAGATAAAGATAGCGGGAAACCAGTCTGCATTCAGAAAGAGTCAATAAACCCAATATTGTTGTGTGGTATCGGAAAGGAGATTGGGCTCAGTAGGTGGCATCCTCTACCACGAGTTATCCAAGAGGGAAAAGAAGCGGAAGAAGAAGGGAGCTCGTCCAATATAAGAGCAATAGCGGATTTGTCGTCAGCTGATGGAGTAAAGGAAGCTGTTGCGCTGGCCAAAAGCTGGATACGCAACTGTTCCACGAATCATGAAAAATGCGGCATGCAGTTCGAAAATCGATATCTGACCAAGACTATACCGACAAGATTGATAGACGTCGGTTCTGGGGACCAAGAAATTGCTCCAAAGATAATCCTCTCGAGTCAGATATCTCAGGAGATAGAATATCTTGCTTTGAGCTATGCATGGGGACCTGGTCACGATTTTGCCAAAACGACCGCATCCAATCTGGATGAAATGATAAAGCTTCTGCCCTGGGATCAACTTGCAAAAACCGTACAAGATGCCATCATATTCACAAGAAAGTTAGGCTTTCGCTATCTATGGGTGGATGCTCTATGTATCCTTCAGAGCGAGGGACCAGACGATCAGCGACACAAGGATGACTGGTCTTATGAAGCGGCCAGATTTGGGCATTATTACGAAAACGCTACCCTAACAATTGCAGCAAGTGGTGTCACATCATCCCAACAAGGACTGTTTCTGAGCAGACCTGCGCTCGACTTTGACCCCGACCCTGTCACTATGAAAATAAACAGAGTCAACGGTACTACCACAGACGTTGTTGTCCAGCCACCGGGCCCATCATGGGAGCCAAATATACAGCATGCACCTCTTCTTTACAGAGGATGGGCCATACAGGAAAGAGTCTTATCGAAAAGAATACTCCATTTTGGCGCCAACAGTTTGCTATGGGAATGCTGCGAATGTCAAACTACAGAGATCAATCCCGATATCTCAGAGACCAAAATATACGGTTGGGGGAATGAGAGATTTGTTTCTGCATTCCGGGACATGGAGCATCAAGCAGAAGATAAAGTCATACAATTATGGCACATCTTTATCCAATCTTATTCAGGGACAGACTTCTCTTTCCACAGAGACAGACTCCCAGCATTATCTGGTATCGCAGAAAGAGTTCAGAGTCAATTCCCACAAGAGTACATCGCAGGAATATGGGAGTCCGCTATTCCTCAAGGACTGCTTTGGACAGGTTGGAGGAGGCCAGAGATCGATGCTGAGCCATCTGGGGACATACATCTACCCTCGTGGTGTTGGGCCTCTACAACACAACCGATCAGATTTCTTCTCATCATGGGCTATGAAACATATCGATACATAACACTTCAGGCGAAGTCATGGTCAGTTAGGACGAATGGACCTCAAATATCTGGCCAAGTACTCCAAGCAAAACTTACTGTCTGCGGTCCAGTCAAATCATTCAACCTCTACGATCTGAACTTAGCTTTTGTATTCGGTCCCGACACTTTTGATCGGGAGGGAAAGAGAATTGAAAGTGAAGCTTCAAAAGGCATTCAGGCACCTGAAGAGCGGATTGCTTACATGGATGATATGAACTTCTTGGAACATATTAACAAGAGCTATACCTGTATTTTGGTGGCAAAACTCCTACCAACACGGTACGATCAAAATGATGAGAGGACTATCGGGGCTGGGCTGATTTTACAGCCCACTGGCCGTGTTGGAGCTTTCACAGAGTATAAGAGGATAGGAGTCCTTTGTCTCTCGTTTGAGGAGTACTGGGGTAATGTACAGGAGGAAACAGTTGAGCTTGTATAGTTCTGCAATTATGATAAGATCTGAATGGCAGCATGATCTGCTGGAGAAAGGTTGGACTGGAACTTTAACATTTCCTTCCGTCTACTGAGCAAAAGACCTGTGCACCGGTTCTGTAGGAAGCATAAGCTCACATTTATGGTATCAGCTCTCCTACCCTTGGGCAAACATATCCATCTACAAGGCCAAACTGAACTTCGCTGACAAGAGAAAGATTGTGGTTTTGGAAATGTGAAACTGTGAGCAGCTAGGTACATTGGCAGACTCTTTAGCCCCTGAAGTTGGCTCAAATATTGTATTTCCTCACTGTTCAACTCTTGGTTCGGGATATGGTGAGAACGTCATTCCATGAATCATTATTCCAAGCTTGGATGTAGCCGATGCTGGCGTCGGATCCATCATCACACCATATAGTACCGTTCAGTTCCAAAGTGATCGTTTCTCCCGCGGCAAGTGTCAGGCAACTATAACCACCACCAGACGCCGGATCAGTCTCTGACGGGCCTTGGATTGAGATACTCGTCCAAGTCAAGGTAGTACTTGAAGGGGTATTATAGGCCTGGTTTTGAATGACCATGGTCGCGTTTGAGCCACTTGTCTGCAACGTCACGGCACCCGCAGTGGCACTGGTAGCCGAGGTGATGGTGTACTCGGTGTAGAATAGAGTACCATCTTCTGGACCAGTGGTAAACTGGAAATTGAGACCTTGGCTTAAAACAGAGGTAGTACTCGTGTTTGTAATCGTAATTGTAATGGCTTGAGTAGTGGTGTGTGAGCAAACGACAGACGCTAGACTCACACTGATATCTATAGGACAATCGGGTGTCATGACAGACTCTTCTCATGGTTTACCCTGATCTGTGAGCCACATGTTCACAGAGACTGGTGGCGTTGGAGAAATTGACGACCAAAAGAAGGGGATGATATTTGGAACAACACCAAGCCTGGAACCATCTGGTTGGGGAATCTACTTTCTTCCGTGATGCGGAGGTTAGCTTACCCGGCGAGGACAGGGCCGACAGCTGCAAATGCGGCACAGCAAGCAGCCACAGCTGAACCGTAACCAAAGGCCGCTTCATTTAAGCCTAGTGAAGCTACTGAACCCAAGAACTTCCCCTATTATACCCCTGTTAGTATACTTTCTCATCGAAGGCTATTGAGATGACGTACGACAGAGAAAACATCGCAGATGCTGGCTAAGGCGAGTTGAACCGTAGAGGAAGCTTTGCGTCTTTCACTGATAGACGCCCCGTTCTTCGTCAGCTGGCATGTCATGAAGATTGCCAAGGCCGTGGAAATAGCGTCTTCTGCCAAAGACAGTACTGGATTCGCGATATTGAACCCTTGACGCCGGCTCACTACTCGTTGAGGATTGTTCAAGAGGTTAGTGAGGCTAAGGTTTTGGTTGGCTGGGGGCGGGCTGTCGCCAGATCTTGTTGATGACGTTTGACTTGTTGTGGTTGAGAGACCTTGGACTTCCTCTAGTAGATTGGTCCATCTGTCGAAGGAAATACCATCGAAACCGGCTGTGTTGGCTGCATCCCCCCTGAGCTCCCATCCTGTATGCCGGCACCAGTGTTGAGAATCTGGCTGACATAACCATCCAATTGGCGAGCAAGCATCAGCTGAATCATGTTAGAGTAAGAACCTCCTGGTCCGTCTTGGATAAAGGCTTCCCACGCGCTAGTGCCGAGCTGTGTAATCTGGTTGAAGCTTGCTACCACGTTCGTGATCATGCAAACTCTTTCGGCGGAACTAGTGGCGCTCCATTGACCCTTAAGATTGCTCGCGGCGCAGAGTAACGCTACTGTCCCCAAGATAACCCAAACCGGCTTTGCAAACGCCTCTGAGCACGCTGTCTCGCCAACAGTGTCCACCGTGGTGGAAGAGACCACAGCTGTCACGGCTTCCAGTACGCTAGACATGCCTCGCATGTATTGGTAAATCTGATCGGTGTTGTCCTCGACCTTCTTGCTGGCCATGCAGAGAAAGTCCATAAAGTCGGTGAGCGGTTTGGAGAGGCTCAAGAAAAGCTGCTGTACCTTGGCATCGGTATTCAGCTCGTTCCATGATGCATTGTTGTCACTATAGTTTTGTATTTCCGTGTAGAAATTGTTCGCAATCAGACCCGAGAGAGATGGGTCCTTAGTGACAATCATGGTGAAAAGCTCTTGTAGACAGTCGGATAGCCATTGCTGCTCAGCTATTTTCACCTTGTCGTCTGTCATCTGCGCAACGCCCCAGAACTGCTGAGACCATGCATCTTTTCTCACGCCTGCGAGAACTCTCACTGCTAAGAGATTGGAATTTGTGTCAGTTATCTGCAAAGGCTGACTAAGGGTTGGAAAGCCTGAAGATTGTGCCGGTTGAGCTCCTGTTGGCGTAGTACTGTTGCCGGTAGTAGGAGTCGAAATCAGCTTGGTACTCGTATGCCCTTGGCCCAAAGCGTCCATAACTACAAATGTGAATTAGTACAATTTAGTATCAGGACACGAAGAACCTACTGCAACAAATTTTGGTCAGCTGAGAAGTGTCCTGCTGGCATTGTTAGTCCTGTCTGGAAGATGGAACAGGTGGAAAATACCGTTTGAGGGTCTCTGTTCTGGAGCCCAGCACATAACCTCGGGCAAGTGGTGATCTTCTGGTATAGTAAGTCAGAGTAGTGACGTGAAGTACCGGTTTGATAGAGTTTGGCCAATGCTGGGTAGGTCTTGAGAGTAACCAAGCGTTGAACTGCTCGGTCAAGAAATTTGTACTCAGAGGATGCCGAAAGAGTATATCTGCCCTTGCCAGTCCACCAATAGTTGATTCGATTAATTTCCTTACTAGTGAAACGGAATTGAGTTCTGATATTGGAATTACTGTTAGCCAGCATCCTGCAAATGTATGCGGGGACATATTGAGTTCTGAGCCAAGTCACAATTTCTGAAGGCATGCTGATTGTGAGGGAAGGGTCCAGACCGTTAGGCTTTTCCTCCGTCCCAAAGAAAAGTTGACTGACTTCTGGTTGCATATGCCATTGCATGACTTGGATTATAGTTGATTGGACATCGGCCGTTGGCTTTTGCATTGTCGTATGATAGATTTATGATAGTGTCAAGATTTAATGCATTGTCTGACTGTTGCCCTAGAAGGGCGGCAGGAGGGCCAGGAATAGTAGGACTCGGAGGAGAGGGTGGTTCGGGGATCTCTGTTCCAGAGGACGGGTTTAAGGAGTCTGAGACTACCTGGGGCTGGGACTGACCAGCAATCGACAGCGCAGCACCACGATTACCATCGGCTTCAGCATCATAGGGGAAGGCAAAACCAGTAAGGCTCTCACTGCCTGATGCAAGAGAGATTTGAAACGTCTTGAAAAGCTTGACGAGGCAGAACGAATCCGGCATACCGAGACTCTGCGTGAAGTGAAGACCATCTTGAGGAAATGGCGTATCGCAGTTGGGGCTTGGCCTCTTTAACCAGGTTTGATACTCATCAGAGCATCGAATGATCATCTCCGGAGTTTCGAGCTCGTAGACGTGAACTGCATTGCCCGAGCTATCGTAACTGACGGTACCAGTATATAGATCCCCAAACTCAGTCAAGTTGATCTGGGTCTGGTCAGGTACTTCTGTCCTGACGGCTGCTTGCATAGCGTTTTTGATCATATCCCAATCTTCAACATTCATGCGGGAGGAAGACGTATGACGGTTACTATCCATTGGCAGCAGCAAGTTGCCACAAGACATACTACAGTTGGGTGATACCCCAGAAACGGCTGGAGTAGGGTCGTACAAAAGTGGGAAAACATAGTCCCAGAGGTACTCGTCTTTCTTCGTGGTCGGTGAAGGACCTAAAGGACCAGGCGGCACGTCCATTTTTGTGTTGTGTAATAATTAATATGAGTTTGAAGATATTTTGTGGAATTCGGGAAGCAGACTCGTGAATCTGGAAGAGAATGTGACATTCAGGAAATATGTTGGGAACTTGCGGGCTAAGACTGCAGTCAAATACAGTGGTCTCCTCTTTTTGACAGCGACCCTTGTTGGGACCATTAGCGAAGGTGCTAGCTGTGATGGTAAAGTCGGAATGCGGGAACAGAATGTGTCAGCGTTTATTGGCTAAGATAACCAATAGTACAAAGCCATGGCGTTCTATAGTCTCAAGTTAGGATTTTGAGTCTTAGTATCTTGACTATATCGCGAACGCCTTCCCGCAACCGCTTGACCTCCTGCCACTCTCGGAAACTTCGTGGCTCAGTCGAGGTTATGTTTCTGAGTTGGATAGACCCCAGGAACTCAACACCAGATGTGCCCAGTCACGAAGAATCTCGTCATCTAAGTACGCGGCATGATAACGACGGCTAAATAGGCCCAGAGCTCGACAGAGCTCTCGTCAGTAATAGTATAGCCTTTATACACCTCATCGCATGTCTCTCCGCCCATATTTGGTCGTACTGCCGAGGATCTTCCGCCTCTCTAGAGTCCTTCACTAACATGGCTCTGATAATAGGACGCTGACAAACAAAACTTTAGATAAACAATGATTGTCCACACTCCTGGCACCTGTCCGACCCAGCCTGCCCGCCACACACGCCCTGGGGCGGCAGCTCCATCGCCGAAGTATGCCGGCCTGTTCTGGAATGCCTCTTCTCTCTACTAGCCAACAGAGCCTTCACCTCACATTTGTATGTTGGCAGAATCGCTTAAATCAGCGCAGAGGATGCTTAAGTAGACCACTTTTAACTTCAGATTATAATTTCGGGGCGAGAGGCAGTGCTTGGTCAAGCATCGAGGTTTAGGCCCTGCTTGTCGGTGAAAGAGTGGCGTTTGGTGGGCCTCCCACATCATCACGGGCCTCAACAATTGCAGCATGGAGGCAGGGATAAACTCATCTTCTGACACACCCCGCCTTCCCATATGCTTCATACTCTCCTCTTCTTCCTTCGCTGTTGATCTACTCTTGTATCATGCCGCGTACTAATTCATGGCGGTGGTCTATGTACCCCGAGTTACATAGAAAAGTATCGCCCCTACTTTCTAAAGACAACCTCCGCTTCCGATTTCACAATGTCGACGACGACAGCACATGCATCAAATCATATGACACAAACGTGATGGGCAGGTTCGTTTGTCATAACCACGAATGTGCAACCGATGGTTGGTCGAGCAAGAAAATTGCAATTACGATTCGAATGTACAACAACAAGCGATACAATGCCAGAGTCTACAACCAGCATTGCAAAGCATGTAACAGCACCAGCCGACCCTTTCTAGATGAGAAATCATACGCGGATCGGTTAGCATATCGCATCAAGAAATGGAGTGGAATAAAGCTGGACCTGCTTCATTACTCGGGAAAGTTTACTGGTGAACATGAGAGGAAGCTATGTGAGGGATGCAAGGCTGGTCATTGCGATCTAGGATAGTTGAGAGCCTAGAACAGCTCTTGCAGAGAGAGAAGCACATGGAAAGAATGTATTCAAGGCTTTGAGCTTGTTGTTAAGGAATATTTATGGATATGACACAGTGACAGGCTAAGAGGTTTAATTGCCTGGGATGCACGGTAGCTCATTTTATCGACGTTCCGAAGCTCAACTGGTCAAAGAAATTACAAACAAATATTAGATCTCATCGCAAAGCACCCAAGTAACCAAAGTTCGCCATTTTGCAGTAGACTCACTAGCCTAAAGCCTATGACCTATGCTATCATGAAACCTGCCTCTGTAGTAATTTGCTTTATTTAAATGAGCTCAACAGGACTTCTCTACTAATAATCGCACAACCTTCCAGCAAAAGACACAGCATCACAATGGGGACGGCGACGCAGTCAGTTGAACAAACCAGCAGAGCTCAAAAGGATCAACTGATGGTAAATAAGATATTGCGCCTGCTACACGCACCACCTCCTAGCCCCCTATAACTAAACCCTTACCTAACCCTTGTTAATTCCGACCACGAACGACTAGCCCTGCCCGTTTACCTCGTACCGCTCTCCTATTCGTCTTGCTCGATCTAGACATACCCGTTCTTTGACCCTCTCCGCAAACCATTCCAGCGGCAGACTCTCAAAGAATGATTCGTTCTGGTCCCATCGCAGGCTACCAATAAGCAACTCTCTGATCCTACGACGCACATCCTTATAAACACAAATTTACGCCCTTCCCGCAAGAGCCAGTTAGGATAGTGAACCGTCCAGGAGGAATTAAGGACCGTTTGGTGTTTCAGATGGTTATGTAGTGGCGGATGTTACGAAGAGGTTATGGCATAAACGTTTTCCAGTTTTGCATCTACTATCCGTGGAGGAGCATGAGAGTATCTCAAGTGGTAGTATAAAGCAAGAAATCCATCTCGGTTTATTTTCGACGTAAAATCCCAGTCATGACATCCCTGGACTTTTGACGCGAGAGTTTGGTCATGTCCAGAGACCCAGTCTTGGGATAGACACAGATATTCTATCTACATGCTGCTTTATGTTGTATCTCGCGTGTTGTTCCCTTCAAACTTATTCCCTCAAAGCTTCCTAATGTGAAGATCAACAAAGAAAAAAAAAAGAAAAAAAAAAGAGAAAAGCTCGTCGCTGAAGAATCGGGTCAGTCTCCAACGAAGCCTTGCACCACTGCTGTTGGTTTGATCGTTCTCTCGCAAGCTCCCATTGTGTTAAACCAGAAGTGTATTTTCTAACCTTATAACTGACATATAAACTCAATACCGCTATGACCTTCTAATTGCTCTAACCTTCTCCAGTCTAACTTTCCCTTGCAGTATATAATGAAGTTGGAACTTTGGCCGATCTCGTATGTTTACGTTTATGAAAAGCCTGCTGATAGAATGAAACCCTTTAAGGATTTTGCTACTGTTTCGTAAAGTAATTTGCTGATATATTGAACTCGAAAAGGGAGGTGCGGTCATGAACTAGAGTTTAATGTAAGAGCTGAACCTGCTGGTATATGTACCGGAGATGATCAGAATGCGGATGACAGATCGGCTGAGTAGATGGCGTAACAAAGACTGTAGTCAAATTCACATGGCATAAGATCTGACCAATAAGATTGGAAGGCCGTATCACAATATGAGGCAAGAAAGGATATAATCTAGATGAAATAGTGTGAGATTATTATACCGAAGACCAGGCTATGAATCAAGGGGATCATCATAAGATAAAAGCTCTCATTAATATGTCCTGTTCTAGGAATATCTTGCGAAAGGAGTGAGTGACGATTCTGGGGTCTGTCTTCATGCTATGCTAACCTCGCAGCTTGGACTCGTCAATGCCGAAGGTGCTGATCACTCCTTTCTTGAGCTCGTCTAGGTTCTGTTTCTCCGCCTCCCTCTGGAGGATTTCCGCTCGCGACTTTCTCATTGCACTAGCGACATCAGCCCATCCCAAAGACCTCTTCGTCATAATACTCTCCACGTCTCCCTCTACGGTGACATCAACCAACTTGCCTCCTCGCTTACGAATGATACCATCAACAATGACTGTGTCTACGTTACCAATGCTGCTGTGCAGCACAACAGCCGCGATAGGATCTTGGTCAGCAACACATAGTAGCTCGGGTGTATTGGCGTCAAAGATGACCAAGTCAGCCAACTTTCCCTTAGAAATGCTACCAAGTTGATCTTCTCTGCCGATCGCTCGGGCACCCTGAATGGTGCCAAGGTTGAAAGCATCCTGTACAGTTTTGGAGATCTTTCGAGGAGCCAAATCTTGGTCGATCAACCTCTGGTTATGCTTAGCTCTTGAGCCTTGCAAACCAAGTCTCATCTCGTAAATGATGCTCGAGGCCTGGTTGCTATGACAGTCGATGCCGAGACTAGACTGAGCTTGAGCCCGAGGAAGATCGTCGTTCAAACACACAGGGTCTCCGAGTGCCATTTGCATTTCTGTGGAGGGAGTGCTGCTAATGTGAGCTCCAGCCTCAGCAAGTTCCTTTACACTCTCAGCAGCGTAACCGTTCAGATGGCTGAATAGCATGCGATTGTCCAGCAAGCCCAGACTTTTGGTCTTCTGAACTAGGTCAGATGAGCCCATTTGTGGATTGCTAACAGCATGGGTCGTTGCCAGTTCCAAGCCGGCCTCTCGGGCACGCTTAAACAGATCTTGAATGACTTGTTCTGGTAAAAACCAGAGATCAAAGGCCAATCCCATTGTGACTCTGCCGTTACCGAAGGGTCCCTTCTTGCCTAGATCTTGGATTTCATCCATGACCCATGGTGCAAGCATGTCTGGGTCCAATGCGAAATGTGACCATGATGCGACGCGGGCAGTTGGGCAGTAACCATATACGCAGCGCAGACCAGAAGAGGCGGTTGCTGAAATAGCAGTGGAAGCTAGCCATGAGTTGTTAGTTATGTCTCAAATATCTTGAGATACTCTCGGACTTACCAGCGCCAGCAAAGACGTTCACATGCGAATGATCCACGACAGTGGTGGTACCAGCATTGATTGCCTCTAGAGAACCACCAAGCTGTCCCCAGTAGATGTCCTCTTCGGTATAGTTAGATGACTGAAGATTCCCAGAGGCCATATAATCGAGAAGGAGTTCGTTGGCATGTCTTCCCTTGAGCTGAGTCTGCCAAAGATGATGATGCGTGTCAATGAAACCAGGCGAGATGATCTTGAAATTGCAGTCGATAACCTCAGCGTCGGTAGCATCGCTAATGTCTGTTCCTATCTTGGCGATGCGGTTGTTCTCAATGAGAATGTCCCTTTCCAGAGCTTGGACGTTGTCATCAGCATCGTGGATAAGGACAGTGCCACCCTTGAGCAGCAGCCGGCGGGATGACGAAGTGCCACCGTTGAAAGTAGAGTTAAATTGCATATTGAATAATAATTCCAAATTTATTGATCTTGTTATGATACTGAGTTTGAATGAATGTTATGAGGCAGATAAACAGGACAAACCATGACTCTTATAGTCAATGACGATGAATCGATGTCACACCCGTCTCGCTCCTCAAAAGAAGCTTTGAGGCTTCCTGCATGAAAAAATCTCTGTGTTCCGTGGCCTAACTCCACGGAACACAAAAAACGAAGCTACAGCCGGCATTATCACGGAGGCAAAGTAGTCTACCCGTTTCGATCTACACAAGTGCAACACTCGCGGCAAGGAAATGACTATCGCTATCCGAATACCCGTCTTATTCTAGTCAATCCTGGCGATCTTCATCGAGGTGGGTTTAGCTCGCACTGGCCTTCAGCCACTAGAACACCTGGCGATTTATAATAAGGTTTCGCGGCTGAGGATTAGACGCGAGCGGAGATAGCGAAGGATACGGAAAAGAGATTTACTGGATTAGGATGCTCGCTTTTGTCGGATTTAGTCTCGGACTGAAGATTACTAAAGAAGAAATCGCGAAAACCAGAGCGAAGGAATTCCGAAGGGCCAAAGATGAAGCTATGCGATACATTTCTATGTTATCAGGATTGGACATTTCTCGGACCTACACGGGATCGTCACTGGAGTTGCAACAGACTTCGGGAATAATTGAGCCCCGTTGCCGTTCTTTTGAACATTTCTCAGTGTCAATAAAAAATTGTAGGTAGCCGACTGGCTTAACTGGCGGCATTTACTAAGTTTAAGTTTTGCTTGATCCTCATAATAACTGCAACTATACTGCATAACCATTCTCTAATGCTTGTCAGACCTTAGGACGATTCTTGACTCATCTTCTTTGGGTCTGCCAACTCTACTCCTCAGGATATAATGGTGTTATTATGTGAATAATATATGTTGGATCACGCTTGGGTCGAGCTTTGACTTTCGCAGCCTCAAATGATACCGACCGAAGTCTAATAGCCAGCCATCAGGAACTTCAAAGCTTATCACCAAATCTACAGTTCAAACTTTGGACGGATGCTGCTACTATAAATAAGGCAGGCAGGCTCCGTAAAGGATTTTCTCAAAATTTTTGTAAATCCACCCTCAACTCATCGCCAATCCACAAGCTTCCAGGCGAATTGACGCTCCAGGTAATGGAACCACTAGCTTCTCCGGTAGATCTCCGATCACTTATTGCTTCGTCGCCAATTTTCTTCCAGCATTACCGTGTCCATCGTCGATCTATTCTGAAGATTATGGTCGAAAAATTAGAAAAGGCATACAAAGATGTTGATGATGTTGATTTCTATCCGAATGCGATAGAGACAACCCGCCTTCGCTTGATCCCCGATAGCCTTCTGTCTCAAGATCATCTATATACCGGGACAAAGATCTCTCCGATGGTATGAGGACATCCTCGGATGCGAAAAAGAATGGAAGGCTAGTCTTCCATTTATCTGCGAATTACACAGCCAACGTCAGGAAGCCGATCAACTTATCGCGGAATATGCTGTCGAGGCATGGAATAAGCTACTCTGGGAGGCTCGAGTCAGGGCTCAGCACGAACCATATTTCAGGTGGTTGAAAGAGTTCGTTTAGCCTCTGGCACTCTCAGAACGAGAAAGTGGAAATTTCAGAGTGCTTTCTTCGCTTACGAATCTGGTCGGCATTATCTTGACTATGAATCATGGATCTTGAGGGGTTCGGTAAGTCAAGCAATGATCTAGCCCGCATGGGACTATAGGGCGTTTGTCCCAGAGGTGAAGAACTCAACCGCGTGCCCAACCTGGGATGTGACAGGGTTCCAGTCAATCTTCCACTTTATGTTTGATAAGTTCCGCACAACCATAAATGAAGTCGACGACCAAGCCCGTGGAGTCGCCCCTCAGCAACATCCAACATGGTCTCGTCCCGCCTATGATCATTTCCTCAACCGTACAATGCGCGAAGAATTGAGCTTTGCCAAGTATCTCTGCTCGCAAGGATACAAGCTTCTATGTAACTTACGGAAGATAGATAAGGCACGTCTTCAAAATTTTATAATTACAAGCTTCTCTTGGCTTGTATTGCATGAGGCGAGGATGGAGTTGTCGGGTTCTGAAGAAAGATGTAACAATGAGACTTTAGTCTGCAGGCTTGAATATTCCTGTGGCAATGGTAGCCCCAAGTTTGATCCTTGGAGTCGAGATAGGCTCCTCTGGGATTCTAGTCGACTAGCCACGATATATAGAACTAGCATGCAAGCAACAACAACCAGTTTTGGTTACCAACACCCTTTGGAGACTGGCATTCCTGATTGACCAGATTCTAGGTTTGCAGGCATAAAATCCTTTCGGGTAATCTGTGACGGCGTTGAGTTGGACGAAATCCGAGCATTTGCAAGCTTATCCGCGGGTGATGAAGTAGGAGTATGGGCTGGTTCCACCGGTTTGTTTGTCTCCTGCGATGAAACTTGATGCGAGTTGCTTCCCGGACGCAGAGGAAGGTTAGCCTCTGTTTCGGAGATTTCAGGTAAAAACCTGAAGGTTTCGAACTCTTCCATATGCTCTTAAAGCATTACCAGGCACAAAGGCTATGTCTATGGCCCCGGAGTAACTGACCATGTTGATCCAGTGAAAATGAGCTGCCCGTCATCTTCAAGCTTCTTTGGATCGGGGTATACACAGTGGTCGATCCGCGCACGGTCCAGCAAGAAGAAAACACGAAATATTATGTAAATTTCTGAAAAGTCAGGGCTGTGGTGGATGCGCCCCATCTGTAGTCTATTAGGTCACTGTCCCAGAAAGTATGGTAAGCAAACTTACCAATCGATATTGATTCCCGCTCAGGTAGAATGGTGTTCCACAGGGCCCTGTCGTTGTCTTCACTTCGATGTAATACTTGGGTTTTGTTGTGGCCCATTCTCCATCAAGGATATCAGCGGCGGTTAGAATCTCTGTCAGAATTCCTTCGGTATCTGAGTAGACTATGTCTGCTGTTTCGCGATTAGGCCATTGAGAGAGATCTGTATAGTTTGGATGAATGTTTGCGTATGTTCTGATCGTGCTTTGCCAGTTACCGCGGCCCCAACCTGGTAACTCAAGCTTTGATAAGAGCTCGAATACCTAAAATGAATGTAAGCCTCGGATCATATACCGTTCTCAAGATGTCTCTTACATAGAGTTCTCCGGCTGCTCCGATCTTCTTGTCCCGTTCCTGTTGGCTTGTTGATTGAAACCTACTCAACACATCCAGCCCATCGAAACTCAGATAGGAGTTTGAACCTCCAGAATCAGGCAAGGCATCTAGCAGGTCACTTAAGTCGAATGCTCCTGCAGATGGGAAATTCGCCCTTCGAGCTGCCGCGATGACTCTGTCAAGAATTGTGCGATAGAGTTGGTCCTCCAATACTCGAGATGCTGGAGATGAAGGAATTGAGCGGAAATTGTTCGGCTGCCGAGGAGTAGAAGGGCTGCCTTCTGGGGGATGATAAAGAGCGGGACGTGAACCATTTCCGTCATCTCGTCGAACTTGATGGACGATGCTGCTTTGTCGCTCAAGTATCTCGTCCTCGGTTTCGAAAGAGCCTCTTTCAGGATTGGAATCAAGGGACGCACGCTGAGTAAGTGAAGCGCCGGTCACTGATGAATGGGTCGGAGTGAGCACTAGATCAGAAAATTCGTGGAGTGTTCTAGATGTCTGATCAGATGGATGATCCTCGTCACCTTGTTCAGTCGCCACCTCATCTTCATTCAATTGCTCATCCGGATCCTCAAATTTCAACTGTATAATACCCTGATCGTCCAGAATCTCATCAAGAACGGCTCGGTCGCTGGCGAAGATGGATGTCAGCGCGTTAACGGCATCAACTTCCACATAGCCGTCGATATCAGTGTCTGGATTGCGCATGAGCCATGCTGCAAACTTCCTCGGAAGGACTGATCCGAAACAAACTTCCTGTGCTCTTCGTTTTCGTGAGACATAGATATGTAGTTGTCCAGCTAACTCGTCAATATGCTCACTGGCTGTTGAAAGTTCGGCTTTGTATGGTTTGCCATTCTGACTCATTTTCAAGACAGAAGATATCCCGTCAACTTCTATGACTTTCATAGCTCGTAACTGGTTGTACAGATGAATCTCCCCACGCTCTAAGCGTGGACTCCGGTATGTGGCTGCAACCCTGAGGGTTTAGAGTCGTTAGTTTTGCTCGCATAATCTCGTCGGCTTCACGTACCGGCATATATGATATGCTTTGAGGCCTAAGTCTCGTTTTCTAGACGATATTGGTGATCCTAAGTCTCCCGAAATTGCTGTTCTTTCCACGACGCACTTGGACAGGTATCGGTCCTGAATCTTGAGCCATGCAAATAACGGTCTAAGTAGATGAACACCTTCTAAATCAAAGTCCAGAAGGCGGATACTGTCGGCAAACTTGGATCTTAGGTTGTCCCGATCTCCAATGGCAAATTCCACATCAACGGAGCCCAATGCAACAGTGTCATCAGGATAAATGACGGGAAATACCCTAGCCCTTCTGATAGGCTCTGGATCCCAATGGCCTTTCTCGGTTTGAAGGAAGTCGTTCAAAGAGAGTAAAGCAGCTTTGACATCCTCCGGACTGCTCTGCGGCGACTGTCTCAACTCGTCATAGACCATTTGCATTGTAAGTGACTTGACGCCTAATTTTCCCACGAAAAGTGCCTTTAAGTCTTCATATGTTTCGTCAAGCGTCACTTTATCTCGAATAGGCGTTGTGCTGGACCATAAACACTCCGAAGTCTTATACCAGGCTGGTCCGTTCGATTGCCTGACAAAAATGAGAGGAGATTGCTCGAATGCAGCTCTGGTGCCTGGTCAGTTCCGCAGCTTTGATGTCAAAACGATGAACGGCAACTTACCTTGTATCGGATGTAACAGTCAGCTCCTCGTGCAAATACTTGTATAGGTCTAGAATCTCATCGTCATCACCTTCCTCTACAGGATCATCTTCGCGCCACTCTAGCTCCGACACAATATCCTCCACTGTGACATTACGTATGCCTAGTGTTCCACAAAAGAGTTTTCCAATACTATCCATATCTTCATCACTCAAACCGCTTCTCTTATAAAGAGCCTTGAGGGGAAATAGTGAAACCATTTCTAGTGGCCCATTCCAGCAACAGATTTCATGCGACCGCCATATTGACTCTGACTCGTCGTTAGGAATGAGTATGTTCTCGCCATCGAAAGACTCCCTGTAGAGGATCAGTAACACAAAACCATTAATATACATCATTCATACCTGATTCTTTTTCGAGTCGTATCCCTTGCCGTAGAAACAGAAAGCTTAGCGTAGATGGCTATATACAGGTCGAACACCCTTTGTGATTGACGAATGGATAGAGGCTCGCTACAGGATCTCTTTATGCAATGTAACATCTCGAGAAGAAACTCCAGGTCATCGTCCTTTCCAACACTAAAGTGCTTGCTTAAGAAATCCCACTTAGTGCCAATTGTTTCAGTCGCCCTATCATTGTCAAGAATAAGGAAAGGGAACTGCTCTGGATGTTCCATGTATCGCCGAACAGAATCTTTGAGCGTTGGGTAGGGAAGCCAAGTCTGTTCAAGTTTTGGGGAATATTCAACTTTGCAAAGCTCTTTTGCCGAGAGTTGTCTTATCTGTGACGCAAAACTTGGGTGGTGCAGAAGCTTCTTTCCTTCTACTAGCCAGAGATGCTCAAAGAGGCCAAGAAATTGGTCTGGACGATAATTGAATACGTACTGGAACGGCTGTGACAATTCATCTCCGTTAGGCGACAAAACACTCAGTCTCTCCTGCACACCGACGTAATCGCATAGCCACCGTTTCCAAGTTGGGTGAGAAAATTTCGGGGGATCCGGTTCATCATGCATATAGTCAATGCCAAGAAAATGGACAGGAAAATCGGGTGGCACTTCCGCACCATCTAGGAGGCTGATGGGACTGAAGGTATGATCCGCTTCAGGTAAGTAAATAGTCGTTTTCTGAGGTCGAACCCTTGCATAGTTTTGAGAGAAAACTGCTACTCTCTTGTAGTCTACTCTCTTATGAGTTGCGGACGAGTGTGTTAGGTAAAGGTAGCGGAGACGATTCAGATTATAACTGAAGGTACCTTTTGGCCCGTGCTCGAAGGACGAAAATATCACCGAGCGAACCTCTTCAGATTTGGCCTCGGTGACTCCAAAGTGTTTAAATAAAGCTTTTCGTGCTTCATTGGTAGTTGCAGATGGACTCAAAACCTTGAGTTGTAATCTTTCAGGGATTTCGATATCTTCTGTTGTTGGGAAGTAAATTGGTCCTGATTCAGACGACACCCATGTGTCATCTCTTAACGGTAAGATTGCAAGTGATTTGAGTAATTTAATTCCTGACATGTTGTTTTCATAGATTCTTGAGCATATTCGCGCCACTGGAGTGTGCCAGCTATCTCCGGTTGTATCTGCACGCATCTTGGAATCTTGTCGGTCGAGATCGTCCTTCAGCAGATTGACGAAAATATCTGTGTTGAGGGTCTTGAGTCCATACGCCTTCAAAGCTTCAGTTGCCTTCCCAGGATACTTGTCTGAGACAAAGAGGTCATTGATGGGGTTATCAAGTAAAGGCTGGCCAGATTCATCTTTGCTGTCCTTGGTGGCTATGATGACATCATGAATGAGACGCAGGTCGCTCCTGTTTCTCGATCGCAAAATCGGATGGTTCCTGATTAGAGACTTGATTTTTGAATCTAAGCCGGACCAGAACGAATTGCACCCATTTCCCTGGGATGGAAGGAATAGTGGCCAATGGTAACAGAGAGTTGGGTGTTCAATGAACTGCAAAACTGCTTTGAGGAAGGTTTTGGCGATCCAGTCACGAATATTCAAGTTTCTCCTTGTCGTAGTTACGATATCTTGCCGGTCGGCATTTGTATCGAAGTCTGACTGTATGTGGAACTAACTACTGTCAGTGGGGATCTAGGGTGCGTTACAAAGCCCATGTACAACTGACCTTGTAGTCCGTGGTGCGAAGCGGTAGAAATGCGAAGAGCTCTTGATTCCGTTGTGAAACATCGGGCATGTAGTCACTTGTCAGAGGAAACGCCAAAACCACTTCAGCCGATGTGAGTTCCGCCCGTGCCTTTTCGGTCGTAGCAGGGTCACGACTATCGCTCTGCGCTAAGCCTGTGGCTAATCGTTTCGTGATATGATAAATCTGACTTGTGGTAGTTTCTTCACCGTCGGAAGTGGTGGTAGTCTCCAATGAAACACGATAGTCGTCGATCTTCTCTTTCGTAAACTGCTTTGAGCGCTCAAGATTCCCCTCCTCATCAAAAAACGCGACGCTGATCTTTCGCAGTTTTCGCAGGAAAAGCAGGCAGGTCTCTTGAAGGTCATCAAATTGCATGGAAATGATGGTTTTCAGATGCTCTATTTCATCCTCGTCGCCTTGGTCGTGTATGTAGAGCGTCGTGCGAGTGAGGGGGCCTGGTAACGCTTCAGTTGGGTTGACCCATATGGGTCTTACCATACCAAGACCTGGATCAGTCTTCCTATGCCGGAACTCGAATGAGAAGTTCCCCGATTGGATGTGTACCCGGGATGCAGCGATGAAAACAGATTTGAAGCCGATACCTTTGGCGCCGATATATCCGTGTTCAGCGGTCTTGGTGCTTTCTCCGACAGAGCATATGGCTTGTAGGTCCTGTTTGTTGAAACCGTCTTCGTTGCATTCGACAACTATATGTTTTGGGTGGATCTTGAAACTGATGAATGGGGGCTCGTGTTTCGCATTAGCTTTCCTAAACCTGTTATCCTCGGCGTTTTGGAGAAGCTCGAACACAAATCTAGCGCCGCTTCCGTGGATGTTTTTTGCCAACCTAAACGACAACTTGTGAGTTCAAAGGAAATGCACTAACTTTTCTTATTACTCACGCTTTGATAGGATGCGACATGATATTTTCCACCCTGAGCCAGAGCTCATCGATACGTCGACGATACTCAGAGTTGAAACGCCCTATATCATCCATCATATCATGGTCCAAACACGTATATTGCTCAGCCACCTTCCTCACGATTTGCTTCGCCTCTTCTAAGCTTGCCATAATCGTGAATGGGGTATATGATCTGATTTGGTGCAACTTAAGTTTTTTTTAGTTTTTTTTTGGCTGGTTAGATGATGAAGGTTATAGGAGGAATTGCAGGTTACTGAAAAAAATAGCTTTTAGGATGTCAAACTGGATACCGAGACAGAAGCTGAGAGACATGAGAGAAATGAGAGGTTTTTGACCAGATTCCGAGGCAGACATTGCGGGGGAGCATGCTCTGTTGGCTCTAACAACATGAGGCAACAGGCCTGCCAATGCATGTTGGTCACGGCACCCTTGTCTGTTTAGGGTTATCACCTCGCAGATGTTCTATTCTAGGAGAGGAGTGCCTCTGAAATGCTCGGCGGGTATTTGCACAGCCATGATGGTCCATACCACCTCCTTACAAGAGAAATAATGCGTTGGTATACGGCAAAATTTCATGTTCTTCGTTTTCCATGCCGCGACCCTCCCGAGTGCCTGAGATAAGAGAGTTAGCAGCGACCGATCCGATTATCGCCGAACTGACGCAATGTCTATTATTCAAAGATAGAGAGATCTCGAGTTAGGAGATGTCAAAAATGCTAAAGGCTGTGATGCAGCTATCCAAATGAATGACTGAAACCAGATTGGGCTGTTGAACTCAGATAACCGGTCTTAACATGCTTCCCTAAGTCTCTGGAGATTAGTATGCCAAGTGGTGGCGTGGAAGACTAACTTGAAACGGAAACACAGAAAGATTTAGTCCCCCGATTTTGAAGAAACATATCTTTCTTATATGCTTGATTGAAGCTGAACGGAAAATTCAGACATGGTACTAGCTTGTGAGACAATAGGCCCAGGTGAGAAACAATAGAATTTGTTTGTGGAAAGAGAGGTAGGCGCAATTATTATGATGACTTAAGTTAGGAATAACAATTGTAGACCATATTCGGTTACTGATATCATACCATACGCCGCTGTACAGCCATTTTGGTATTGACCTAACGTATACGATAAGCGTGCGAGACCAACATACTGTGCAGCTAAAAGTAGCTTACCCTATAGTATTTTAAATCTTAAGTAAAATAGCCAAAAATCTAACAAAAATTATTTTCTAAAATAGTATAGCTATTTATACTTAAAAGTATTTTTTATAGATTTTTAATTAATTTTATTTATAGAGAAAACCTTAAAATACAGTATATTTTACAGTATAAATACACTTTAAAGTTTATAGCTATATAGAATTTCTAGAAAAATCTAGAAAAATTAATATAGCTTATTT
>PVPY01000548.1:0-39698 GCA_002982035.1 Fusarium algeriense
CTGTCTGTGTCTGTGTCTGTGGGCATGGCATGATTGCGGAGAGATTCTGGACCTGGCCCATTCTTTAAGCAATGTCGCTAAAATTGACAATGCAACGGCAGCTATTTTTTTCCATCGTTTCTTCGATTGTCTATTGTAGTGGTGAATATCTCTTGGTATTGGGATTAAAACCTCTTTGCTATTCCCGCCTCCAATTGAATGAACTGCCCAGCCGGGACGATTTGCATTGGCAAACACTTGGCCTTGGCATAACGTGGTAAACTAGCCGGTAGCGGCTGGGCACCCGATGCCCTATGTAAACCAACAGCCATTACCGTGAGCTGAAAAGTGCCTTGTACGTCAGACTTTTCCTCTTTTGAACATCTTGGAGGGAGGGGAGGGGAATCTCGGCGAACAAAAGATGAGTGCTAGCGTCATTTGCTAACCCCCATTTTCCATGCGTGTTTCTCCACGGGCGTTGTAACGTTCTAGTAGTGCTCAAACGGTGGAGACTCCGCTATTGGATGCATTCGCTATTGGATACCCACGGTTTTGTTAGTTGGTACAGTAAGTGAGTGACAGCGATCATCATGTTCTTCTTAACTCTTTATTTGAGGGATGGGGTATGGGGAATTTAGTGGTCGGTGTAACAAAGTCCGGAGAGAAGAGCGGGGTGAATGAGACCATTCTCGTGGGGAAGTAATCGACAGGTTTTGTATAAAAGGATCCCCAGATTTCTCCCTCGATTTCTTACCCAGGCACTTTTATCCATTTCCTCCTTTTCATCTTTATACAAAGGACAAGGACATTCCATCATGGCTGGAGGCGTCAAGAAACCCGTCAACATCTTCAAGCTGAAGGACCTGGGTGAACCAGAGGGCGCTTTCAACTGGCGCCTTTGGTTTGCCGTTGTGTCGTTTGCTTTGCTCGGTGCCGCGCGAGGTATTGACGAGGGTCTCATTTCTGGATCCTTCAACTCCAAGGACTTCCAGGAGACTATTCATTATGATTCCTATTCTGCTGTTGAGCAGGCTAATATCAAGGCCAATGTCTCTGCTATGGTTCAAATCGGTTCTGTTGGTGGTGCTCTGATGTAAGTTACACTCTTATTGTTCTTGTGGGGAGGGGAACTTGGTGCTGACTGGTGCAGTGCTTTCATGATCTGTGATCGCATTGGTCGTATCTGGGCTACTCGCGTTCTTTGCACCCTTTGGGCTGTCGGTATCGCCATCTTCATGGTTGGTGGCGTCAATGGAAACCTTGGTGCTATCTATGCTGGTCGCTTCATCTGTGGTCTCGGTGTTGGTCAAACTCCTGTCGTTGGACCTGTCTACATCGCTGAGATTGCACCCGCTGCTATTCGAGGTCTTTGCTCTTGCATGTTCACAGTAAGTTACTCTCTGTATCTCAATCTCTTCGGCATCTAACAGATCAGGGCGCTGTCTATATTGGTATCGTCCTCGCTTACTTCACCAACTACGGCTGCCATCTCAACCTCCCCGACCACTCTCACAACCAATGGCTCGTCCCCACCAGCCTTCACATCATGATGTCCGGCATCATCTTCATCCTGAGTTTCTTCCAATCCGAGTCCCCCCGCTACCTCGTCAAGCAAGGCCGTCCCGACCAAGCCGCACAGGTCCTCGCTCGTCTTCGACAGCAGCCCGCCGACGGAGAATACATTGTTCACCAGATCACTGAGATCCAGGCTGCTCTTGACCACGAGCTCGAGGCTACCAAGGGTGTTGGTTTCTTGGGCAAGATCAAGGAGTTGATCTTTGTTCCTAGCAACTTGTACCGTCTTTATATGTCTTCTATGGTCCAGTTCCTCTCGCAGTGGTCTGGCGCTGGTTCCATCACCCTGTATGCTCCTGATCTGTTCAAGATCATGGGTATTGTTGGAAAGCAGGAGGGCCTTCTCGTCACAGCTGTCTTTGGTATCGTCAAGCTCATTGCCGCTGTTATTTGCGCTCTCTTCCTTGTCGACGTCATCGGCCGAAAGCGAGCTCTTCTCATCGGTATCACCCTCCAGACCATTGCCATGATCTACGTTGCCGCTTTCCTCACAAAGATCCCCCAGCTTGGAGTCGTCGAGGACTTTGTTCTTCCCGAGAGCGACAAGGGTGCTTCTCGCGGTGCCATCGCCATGATCTACGTCTCTGGTTTCGGTTGGGCTCTCGGCTGGAACTCCATGCAGTACCTCCTCACTGCCGAACTCTTCCCTCTTCGCATTCGTGCCCTCGCTACATCTTGGGCCATGACTCTTCACTTTGCCAACCAGTACGGAAACTCTCGCGCTGTCCCCAACATGCTCCTCTCTGTCTCTAAGGGTGGTATTTCCCCTAAGGGAACCTTCTGGTGCTTCGCCGCTGTTACTTTCGTCGGTGGTGTCTGGGTCTGGTTCTCTGTTCCTGAGACCAGTGGACGTAGCCTTGAGAACATGGATGAGCTTTTCTCGCTTCCTTGGTACAAGATCGGTCTTCACGGTAACAAGAACGCCGAGGAGCTTGATCAGGCTCGTGATGAGAAGCAACGCTATGCTGAGGAGAGCCACGCCACTGGTGTTGAGCTCGAGCATCAGCGAAAGCAGGATGCTTAAATGAATTGGGAACAAAGAATGAAATGGTTTAAGCGTGCCAGAAGTGGCATTTATATAGTTACGAATACATGAAGCTTATTTGAGTATCATTATTACTCATTCTTACATTCAAGTTCCCTTTGCCCTTGAAGTGACATAACATAGTGAACCAATCATTCCTACCATTCCGCCTATTGTTTGTTCCTTAGACCTTCACCTTCACCCAAAGTTGATGACTTGCGTCCCACCGCTTGACTGAAATCCAGTGATAATATTGCACTTTGACACCTCTGCATAGAACACTGGTGCATCGCTAACTACTGCCAACTCATCATCCTGACCATCTGTCCTGGGATACTCTTCAATAAGCGCCTTCAAAACGGCCGCGGCTGTCGCAGCTGCGAAATTCTGCCATTCCTTGTTCTTGTGGTTATCCGCGTAGTTACAGACTCCCTTGACAACGATGCAGGGGAACTCGTCCCAAAGACCAGCGCCTTCTGTCTCGAACGCGATGAGATCATGGGCTTGTGCAAGTCTGTCGCGTTCTTCGCCTGAGTTGAAGACGATGTCCCCAGAACCAAGGTGGCCGACGAAAATGAATGGGACTTGAGCTTCATCTATGTCTCCATCTCGTTCTAGATTGCGGCGATCGTCAAGCCGGCTCCGATGGACCAGTTCCCTACTGTCACATCCGATCTGATGGCATGGAACCTTGCGACTCGAATCGCATACTTCGACAGAGCCTTCTTTGCATACATCGCAGCCCGAATGATGTCTGTGGGTATATGAGGGAGGAAACAGACGGTCACTGTCTGCCCCAGGATACCGGTAGTCTACGCCCCGAAGCGTTTCTGTGGCGCGTTTCTGGAGTTCCTTCAAGTGGATAGAGGCCCTATCTTCCACTCTATTACGAATTCGAGTTGTTTGCAGCTGAGCGACAAAATTGCGAATGTTCTTTACTGGCCTCCCCAAACAATCATCGAGCTTGGTCTTGACCTCCCACTTGTCCGTGTACTGCCTCCCAAAGTCGTGTTGAACAAGACCCTTGCTGATGACCACGTCTCCAAGAAGCATTTCTTCACCGGAATGAGGACCAGGGACTCCGCCACAGATACCAGTTGCCAACACGAGTTCGAGTCTCTTGTAACTGGCATGCAGGTTTGAGATAGCACTTGTAGCATTGACTTTCCCGTCTAGCGAGAGAAGGACAATGACGACAGGGTGGTCTCCGATTCGACCAACCGAGTAAAAATTCGGGTCATTTTTGGATCTGCTGAAGTTGGATTCATCCCAGAACTCATCGACGATAAGGCTCACGGTATCATATCGGGAAGGCCGGGCACAGACTATGCAAATGTGGAAGCCATCGCGGCTTTTTGGTGGACCCAACATTAGTTCTCACAACCATAGATTTGTATGCTGAAAATGAAGAACAAGGAATGATTTCAACTTAAGGGCCAAAGGAAGCTTAAGCGCCCTCGCGCCGATAAAAAAGACAAGAAGGATGATGATGTTTCATCCTTGCTCCAACTACCGACCCCTGACCAGGCAGGGTCTTGGGCGGCAAGGCGATTGCGTCGATTGGTCACAACCTGATCTGATTTTCCGAAATATGGAAATCGATACCAAATTCCCTTCGCAAATGCCTTGTAGACAAAACACCATGATCAATACAAACAAAATATTGTTTTCAGTAAAATGGCTGGCCCGAGATTTAACGATCCTGTGTATAGCAGCAATGTTGTAACAGGGATCAGTGCGACAGGCAACGCTCATCAAACTTTTAACTTCACTCAGCGCTTTGAGTCGAGGCCCCCTTTCCTCTTTCCTTACGAGAAAAACGAGGATTTTATCGCGCGACCTGGTATAACATCAAAACTTGAGGAACTTCTCCCGAAGGCTTCGGATGAGTATCGAAGCGCAGCTCTCTGGGGACTTGGGGGATCAGGGTAAGCCCACCAGAACCGCTTAGCGCTATCGCATGCAAGTTGCTGACTGTCTAATTGAAGCAAGACACAGATAGCTCTGGATTTTGCATACAGCCGATATGGCAAAAAGAACTGCTCTGTCTTTTGGGTTCATGCAGATAGCGAGGCGAGCTTTGCACGAGATTATGGCTCGATTGCAAAAGTTATCGGTATCAACAGTCAAGGTTCTGCACATGAGCTATTACAGAGCGTCCGACATAAGATTGAGTCGTTGCCAAGATGGTTGCTGGTCCTCGATAATGTCGACGATTTGTCTCTATTTGGTGTTGGCTCACCAGCAAGCAAACACGGCAAACTCACAGATTACATGCCAAGAGGCCCAAATGGTACTATTCTGTGGATCAGCCGTGATGAAGCAATTGTTGGGAGTCTTGTAGGCGTACGGAGAGGTATACAAGTCTCCAAGATGACGCCAGAAGAGTCCAAGGCATTACTTGAGTCAACAATACCTCAAAATATGGGCCATGATGAGCTAAGTAATGCTCGTTCGTTGGTCCAAGAGTTGCAATATCTGCCTCTTGCAATATCGCAAGCTGGGGCATACATACGAAGAACAGAGGCATCCGTCAGTCAATATCTCACAAGCTTGAGAGAAGAGCAAACGCGATGGCATATTTTGAAAGAACCCGAGTTTGACAGATACAGGCTACATGGCAGTTCTAATAGTATTCTTGAGACCTGGTGCCCATTATTTCGTCGCATTCACCAAGAGAATGAAATGGCATACAGAATACTTTGCATTCTCGCTTACGTGGACAACCAGAATATTTCTGAGCAGTTGATAGAAACAGCTGCCACATATGGAACAGGACTACAGACGGACAATGTGTTCGATGACAAGAAGAGAGAAGCAATATGCCGACTCAAAAACTTCTCCTTTCTCATGGAGCATCACGATGACGATAACAACCGCACTTTTGAGATGCATAAGCTTGTCCGAGATGCTGTCCGTTACAATCTACAAAGTGCAAGCACTGTGGCAGCACATGAGAGCATACCGAGCAACGAATCCCGTCACTTGAGAACTTGCATCAAAAGACTGTTCAAGAGTAATGGCGGAGGAAAGGAGGCGTCAAGGACAGGAGAAGAGGATTTTGCGAAGGTGGCAGCCAATATTGTCGCCAGCTTGGATTCTCATGTAACAGATCTAAAAATGTCGAAAGCACTCTGATTCGGCTATACAAGACCCCTGACATATATGTACAACAGGCTTTCAATAGACCCAGAGTTCCAATGCGGATCCTAAGGCGACCCTAAGAGTGATGCCTTATATTAGATCCTTTTTAAAAGAAGGAGGAAAGTCATAAGGTGTTTACCTAAACTTTTCAATATTTACCTTAAGCTTATACAAGCCTTATGTTCCTCTGCCTAAATGCAGGCCTAATACCCCAAAGACTAATTGTATTACAGCAGTATATCAATCTGGTTTACGGAAGGCGCCAGCGGCAGATACCTGTGGAGGGAGAACGTATGTCAAAAATGGGCAGGATACATACTCCTTGCCCTCCCTGCTAACCTCCAGCCAAACTTCAACCTGTCAACACCTTCACTTCTGACCTACAAACCCCAACCTTACACTAACGCAACATCGCCAGGGACATCAAGCACAACTAGAGTTACGCTCGCGAATAATCGCAGACTTATGCCTGTCAATTTACTGCCAGTCGATTAGCTCCGAAACAAGCTACTTGAAGTACGACGGTGGCCACTGTATCGTCACCGGAGTTGTAAACCCTGATATTTGCCACATTCTTCCATTCGCCTTCAACAACTCAGACAGGAACACTGCGAAAACAAGTCTCTTTTCGGTTACCGTGGTACAATTGCTAGACCTTCCAGGAAACGATGAAACAACAGATGCTATCGGCTTATTGCACAAAGAGAAAGGCTCTTCAGATAAACCATGGAACATGACTTGTCTTAGCCCTTCTTTGCATAGATGTTGGGGGTATGCTTACTGGGCGTTCAAGTGGTCTGATGACCTCAAAAAATGCACCATCAGGCTTTAGTTTCATTGGATGCCACGAAATGCTTCATCTCATCTAAGGGATATACCAAAACTCAAAACACAACTCAACCACCGCTACGGTGGCGAGCCATATGTCTGCTTTGAGCGAAACTGTAAAGGATGCTATAGAATAAAAGGCATTGCTGCGCATAATGTCGAGAGCGGACGTCCTATCGGAACTGGTGATGTTTTTACCATCGTTCGTGATACTGCTGATCAACCGCTTTGCCGCACTATGTTCGATATCCAGTGGGCTATTATTACCTCAGCTGCTATTTCAGGAGCAGCTCTAGTTCCAGACCAGCTTGGAGACTTCAATTTCCTGCCAGAGGACGTCACGATTCCCTATGAGGTTATCATGGACGATATCGAAGCGGATTAGGACACTCAATCTAATGAGTCTGGTATAGAGGAGAAAATAAACCAATTAAAGACTGTAATAAATTTACCCTAAATTATTCTAAATTTACCTAAGACTTTCCCTAAAATCATAATTACTAGCTAGCAGTATATGGCCAGTATCTTGTGCTTGGGCTTCATATGATGCATTGAAGCATACCATTTGTTTTCCTGATGATAAAGTCCTTCGTACCTGAAATTGTAATTGCGATCGCCGTAACCCTTCTATATTATACTGGTAGCACGATCGTGGTGATTATATACTGGCCATGAATCGCTTTGTGTCGACCAAGCCCCTGTATGCCTTTATGGTTGGGGGCTTTGAAGAAAAGGAACAAAGTTATATCGATAACCGATATCGGTAAGATCAGATGATATTGAGAATAGATGATAGAAAATGGACTTCCAAAGGCAGGAAGTCAGAAGATAGGAAATTAAAAGAATAGGAGTCAGGATGAACAGATGATACTGACAGAAGGAAGTGGTTTGTAGAGGTGTATAAATGTAGATGAGAAGGGAAGTGCTGATGAGTGAGTGATCATCTGTCCAGGCCAGATATTCTGTTCAGCAGGGTGTCTCGAAGAAGTCTGTATCTGGGTCGAAGGACTTCCTCTCCGTCCCCAAGGGGCCCAAGTTTGTTGTCTTGGTATATGCGCCGACATTGAATGTCTCTCAAGTCAACTCGAAGAGTATCTCAGAGGCATTATGTTCCGTAGATCGCACTCCATGGTAGCCGTGGACTGTATTCGCCCATTGGGTCCGAGACTGAGGAAAGCCTAGCTTTGCTCCGAGAGGCTGTCGCATCTGTTTTGAGTTCCAGTCGGTTTGGAATTCTGTTATATATAGTCTTGCAAGTCCACCTTAGCTCGGTCATGTGGTACAAGTTGATGAGGCGGGGGAATAACCATATCGTGAAGTTTCTCTGCGCCAAAATATCGCTCGATGGGGTGGCCTTTGGCATCGACTGACTCGAGTACATTCCCTGTTGGTGTGTCAGATGAGGGCTTTGATTGTGAATCCCGGACTTCGAATAAGATTGGTGTTCGCTCATCATGTAAAGTCCCAGATAGGTAGGCCGCCCCGCCCTTATGTCGTACTGGGGATAGTATCTGCGGTCAACACAGACTTAACTCAGGGTAGATTAGAAAGTGTGCTCTTACTTTGATTGCTGGTACCTGGTTCGTGTGACCGTGATAAATGTCGTAACTGTATAAAACTAGGCGGCAATATGAGTTTGTTTCAAGAATGGTGATGAGGAAAGAATTTAGATTTGAAGACGAGAGAACTAAGTTTACGAATCCTCTACGCATGTCCACCAAGTCCAGTTTTTCGCCCTTGAACTTTATGGAGTGGTAAAGCCGCCGCGCACAGGATGATCCCATGTCTTTTGGTGTCAAGATTTCTTCCTGAATCTCCGAGCTGCATTGCTAACTTTGACTTGAGGACCAATGTAGTTTGGAGTCTGCCAACGGCGCCTGCATTGCCACGCTGAGTCTAAAGTAGCGGTATCAAATCTTCCACCTGCACATCTGAATCGAGTTCTACTTTGTTGACTTCGTAAAATAGATGGTTGGTATATAGAGTATAAGGTTTCGTAAAAGTCTCACTTGGAGCTCATGATGGTTATGCTGCTTCAGTTAGTCACTGCAAGATCAACCAACAAGCTGTGCATATACTTTTCGTTCTCGAGCTTCTCCGAAGGACGTCTTGCCGTTACCAAGATCGCCTCGTAGGTCATCTGTACCAGGCACTCGTCCGAGATCACAGGCTTGCCATTGAGAACTTTGAGGCGTCCGCGAAGATCAGTGATGGCAAGTCCAACAGAGGCTGAATTTCGGCTCCCGATGTTCCAAACAACATGGGCAGGAAATCGATTAAGCTTGTATATGTGGTGCTTCTTGAAACCAGTCGCTTTGTCACGACCACCTTCCTGGGCACCCCCGTACTCTCAAAACCCACGTCGGGTCTCCTGAGCTAGGCGTAGTGGTGGAATGTACCGTACATAGCCTTCTTGGAAGACAAGCAGTAACTCATTGATGTTGGGTAGATGTGGTGGCAGAAGTTCAAATGGGGGTATGTTCCAATCCCTATACCTCCTCGCTTCCTTGCATTCCCTTGCTGCTGATGTCGAGATGGATGCCTTTGTTCGTGAAGACACTTTCAGGTTCCAAGCCTGAGTTCCTTTTTGTCTTGTCTTTTCGATCGTCTTTGTTGGACTTGAATGCTGTGACTATATAGTGTGTACTAAAGCATGCCAGACTCCTTACTTGGACCTGAGCTCATGGACATGTGAGCGGCATCCACAGTCTTGGTATAGGCACCATGGTCCATACGCTCAACCCATTCCTCGACCATGGCTTTGGCCTTTTCGACTGCTTGTTTCTCTCGCTCCGCGATATCAAGAAAATAATCCTCATGGATGCACTTGCCTCCAAACTGAAGAACGTGGTTCGATGTAGAAAGAAGTCTTTCATGGCGCCGTATTGTCTCCCTAGTCATTCCTATTGCTTTGTCAATCGAGTTCCTTCTCAAGCAGAAAAGTGTCCAGCTCCCAACCAACTCCCGCGGCACAGATTGCACAGACGTTAAGTGAAGGGGCTTCCTGGGAGATGACGTAGATTAATAGCGGAAAAGTATTTGTACATAATCGACGGGCTAATGGAAAGTCTTCCTGCATGTCTTAAGATGTGATCTTGATTATAGTGCTTGATGATGCCGCTCGGTGATGGGGCGTATATTTGGCCATCAAATGTGTCGAAAGCGGATTGCAAGAGATCTAGATGTTGTATATGTTCTGGGTTCTTTGCGGCTCATACTGGAGAACCAGGACAATCAGAGGGAGCCTTTTCTTTACGGAGTGAATTAGCGCGGGGAGGTAGTCGTAGCATTCGTCGAAAGTGTCGTTGATGGCTGGACGAATTTTGATGTCCACTGGTGTCGATTCAGAGGTTCGTTTTGACATTGTGCGTGACGACCTCTCGACTGGGAGCCCACCACTTCCACAAAAGTCGAAAGGCTGGGTGACTCGTTGTTTGCTCCCGAAAGACCAAATCGCTTGACAGCAAGGTCACGATTGAAGTTGGTCTCATGATCGAAGTATTCGGTATTCTTGGTAGACAGAAGGATGTAGCTATTCACAAATTCGTAGTGGCTCTTTGTGAATCCTGAAGGTTCTCGAGGAGATGGAACAGACCTGGTTTGCTGTAAGGTGAGGTTTGTGTCTCCGGGTAATATATAGAGGACGGGATATACAGTCGAAGTTGGTGTTACTATTGAGTGTCAGTTTTTGTCCCCGCTTCTAAAGAGCTATACTGACACCTTCTTCCGGGCCTTGAGCCCCATGAGATCTCCATGCAATGTTCCCCAGTCACTGGCTGGTCCTTGCTCTTGTTGGAGAATTCTTTATACTCGTTTGGCCACGTCGAATGGTCTTGGACATCTGTATACGTGAACCCAAATGGAAGATCAGGGAAGTCATTTGTAGTCTCAAGAATCCTCAGTAGGTAATAAGGACAATGAAATTCATTCGTTGTTCGTTGTTTGTCATAAGACCCTGAAGGGTGTTGACATTGCGCTTGACCACGAGCTCCCACTGGTGAAAACCATCTATCTTCTGCCTACGGGGAATGGAGGGGAAATGACGGCCCTGCGATAGAGAGTTAGTATATATATGTGTGTTCTTGTCTGAGATGAGTGTCTCGTCTTGGGTCAATTTCTATTGACCTCTTTCCCATGCAAGCCCATTGCATGACACAGAGCTATTAGTTACCCCCGTGAGAGTGTAAACAGACCACCACGATGGTTCCGTGGGAGGATCGGTAGTCAACGGCAACCAATACCTAAAAGCGCTCGTCTTACCCAGCTTGAGTGACAGCTAGGTTCCCATATTCCTCATCAAGGAAGTCTGCTCAGGAAGGCATCATGATTTATATAGGTGCATCTGTGGCTCTCATACACTACACGTGTGACATTTCTGGGACATCCAGAGATCTGCCATGCAGCCGGTGAAGTCATGCCAACACCATCAGACAATTGTTATAAACCCTGGATGCTTAGGCACACAAGGTTCCAGGAGCCCATTGGTGCGCCATTTGCGTGCGCCCAGCACAACTTCGTGAATGTCTTATCCAGAAGGTTCTCGGATCGGGTTTCCCCCGAACATATGCATGGAATACATTGAGCTGACTTATATATCCTACACCAGGGATGATGTAGGCACCGCTAAGAAGATCGGCTTCATTAGAGAGTTTGAAAAACTTGTCTGGCCTTTTCTTTGACTTTCTTCGGGTCGTTGAGGTCAACGGGGGTGGTAAGTTGATACACATGGTGGATGTATACGTTGCCTTATAGTAGAGGCTGATAGTTGGCACGCAGGTAGGATTTGTTGGCGATTGCGTTCCACTGAGTATATAATATATATGAATATGATGGAAATAGGATTGAAACTGTGAGCGCAAGCCAAGCGCACAAGAGCTTGCGTTTTCCATCCGCGTTAAGAACAGCTCGACTGGGGAATGTACGATTAGTCGATGATCAAAGGTAAATTGTCTTCAATCTCCCTCATTAGTTCCTCGCTGTCATCGGGATTCTTCTGTGCTACCTCCATAACATGCGGGGAGATATACTCTCGCAGTTCATTCTCGTCAATATGGTTTGAGATGCGAAGTTTCTGCGCGACAAACTTCGCCTGAATGGCATCATAGTCAATTTTGGGAAACTTGTTTAACCTCATCCCGATTCTCCTTCCCATTGCGCCGAGCTGTTGTCTGATAAGGCGAAGCAAGGAGAAATTCAATTTTCGCTGTTCTTCAGTTCTATGTCCGAAGTTTCGACTAATTTATAAGGCCGGAAATGAATTTTAAAAAGTGAAAATGGTGAGAGCGTCGTTGACCGAGCGGGGACGAGAGATCAGTATTATAAGCCAAAGGTGGACGTCGAGTTCATGGGCCAGTGACAATCAACCTCTGCGCCGAAACCAATGCACCGATGGGAGGTTTCAATGTTTTTGTTTCTCTCAATCCATTAAAGCGAGATATCTTACCGGATCTATCTCACTCACTGCTTCACTTGTTCTTCTGCTTCTTCGTCGGGGTTTCTGGATAACCCTCCTTACCCTTTGAACCTTTCTGCTTGCTAGAGGATTTCCCCGATACCGATGTAAGCGGGAGACCTTCAGTTATACAAGCTTCCTTCCACTGAACCACCGAACCACCGAACCATCCGTGCTCTTCAAAAGCCGAAAGGCGTACATGGGGTACCAGTCGTTGTGTTTTCCCACGCGTTTGTATAGGTGTTCCTTGAGAATCTGGTGCAAGAGCTCTGAAGTTGAGGAGCACAACAGGGTCTTCTGAATTAAAGTTGTAGACCTTACCAGAACGCATGAGAGGAACGCCATCCTATACTAGATGCTTGGGTTTGGTGGCCTTGTGCCGCTTCGTGAGCGGCTGGTCCAGATGAGCGTTGCTGGTGAAGCTAGGTTTCTCGCATTTGATGCTCACTGGCACAACAGCTGGGGTCTGGGTAATTGGAGGACATATTCCTCTACAAATATTTCCCCATAAACCCGAGCAGAGAACGCGCTGTTCAGCGAACCATACTCTTTCCCAACAACTTTAGAATGAAGAAGCAGGGCTTATAATCGGCGAGGCAGTTTCCAGTACTAACGGCGCGACATCCTCTGCTCAGATTTTTGATGCTGGAACCATCAATAAAGGGAATCTTGGCGCTCTTCTCGCTCTCGTCCATGACCTTTTGCAGGGAAATGTGGGCGGATTTTGCTAGACCTAAGTAGACCTGTTTTTGCTGGTTCGGTCGCGGTCTGAACATGTTAGCTTTATATATTCCCATTGATTTTTCAGGTATAAGCTCACAAGGCGACGGGAGAGGAGGTTGGACTTGGCCCTCGAGTAAACCTTCGTCATCACGCTCGTCGTCTGTTTCACTTTTCTCTCTCTGTATAGGAATTGATAACTAAGTCACTCGGGGAGAAGGTTGGGTCAACTGTGTTGATGGGTTTTGCGATACGGTTTTTCGCAACTTTTTCGTCTTGACCGATCAGGGATGTACGTTATCCTTCATGGATGGGACATCAACAGTCATTGCGGGTTTGCTTAGCGTCCCACCTGAGGCCAGAGATAGCGTTGCAGTCTTGGGCGTGGTTGAAGAAGGCATCTTCCAATTCGCTCAGAACATCAAAGATATATCTATAGGTTATTTTACTTTGGTGATGCATTTTTTCCATTGGACGTGGGTGAACTTGCCGCGGCTGTGAAGCTCCTTGAATTGGCCTGAGAACACGATGTAAGGTAGTTCTGGATATCCTCTGTGTTTGGTTCTTCCATGATGAGTTCGATCTGCCTAGCTGTCTGGGCAACCTCGCGGCGAAATCGCTCTGGATCAAGGGTCCAGATGACGTGCTGGATACGATTCGAGTCAGTCACAAACTGCTTGAAGATTGTTTGGAACTCGTTTGTGGGGATATGGACTTCTTCTGTGAGCCTGACGAGTGGCAGCCATGTCTGTATAAATTGTTCGAGTCTTTGAGTGCCAGCTGCCATATCAAGCTCAACATTGTCATCAAGAAACGAAACAGTTTGCAGTTGCCTTTATCCGCCTCGGGGTATATCATGGCCATGACTCGTTGGCCACGTGAATTGGGTCCCTATTCGAGGTAAAAGTAGCGGAGTATTTCTGTATACTCTTCCATGTAACTGAAGATTATATGATATTATAGATATAGTAGATTTGGTCGAGAAACCGCCCCAGATCTGTGGGTAGCTTCATCGTAGAGTGCAGGTGCTGTAATCGGTCAAGATCCACTAGGTCTATACGTCTGTTTCCAGGAGCTTCTGCGAGGTCATGGATCTCGTCTGAGGTAGCCGTACTTTGGTACGATGTCGCCGATTGCCGTTGTCTCTGCACTTCTCAGTGGTTGGTACATTCTGGCAACTATATATAGTTAACGGATCGCTACAAGAGTGAGATTGAAATCAACCTCCTTCATGATAATAGGCTGTAGACAAGTATAGTGTTCGGTACTTATTTCCTTTTCTGCCTCTTGACGCATGTGCTAGAGGCTGAAAAGCGGCAAAGGGATGCTGGAGAATAGATCGAGTTCTGGTTTCAATTTGAACCAAGACCCTCTTCCTGCATGGGACTATTAAGCTGCGTGTTGTATAACCATATGCGATGATGATTGTGGGAAATGCTTCGTGGTCTCTATACTACAATGGCCGATCTCCGAAGATTATCGGGTTCTTGCGGACCGCGACGTGACTGATCTGGTGTAAGGCCGAGCTTACCGTGCGTCCAGGTCACTACACCATTCTCTGCATTCAGCCCATCAGTCGCTTGCCTCTTCATTACTGTCCGACGTCTCTGAGCTCACTGACTCTTTTTCCTGTATTCCATCGTCATTGATTAATTTTCCCCAACTGAGCTTCCACGGTGTGCATCGGGACCAACGCTAGTTAAAACGCCTGAGTCTATAGGGGAGATGTGTTCGTCTTGAGGAAAGTGTTGAAAAGACCGGAGGTAGCCATGTTGCCGGTTATTGCAACGCAATGTGATGCTTCGGATGTAGGCTTCTTCAAAGGGATTGAGAAAGGTCTTTTGTAAGGGTCTGAGGGTTGTCGATCTGTATGTGAATCGCGATGTGATAAATATTCGTAAGAGTGATCACTAAAGTGACTGTAGTGATGATGTGTTGCGGTGTTTTGAATGGTGCTGAGGCTGCCTTGGGTGCTTCAGCAGGCTCAGAGGTCGACTTGTAGTGGTTACAGCGCCGATTATGGATGGCCAGGCGCCGAAGATCTTTTGCAATTGCTACTATATGATGCAGTCCTTACAGCTGTTATTACAGGTCAAGGCATTCAGAAGGGCACGAAGGTCTATTTTCGTGGGGGTTAAGTCTGGGGTGTGTTGGGTATTGTTACTGTGTAGGGGAGTGCCGGAAGTTGCTGAAGGTCACTGGGAAGTGTCGAAGGCTGTGGTGAAGTTGATACACATAGTGGCTGATGTGTTGAAAGAGAGGTTGAGATGTACGCACATTGCTGGGCCCCGCTGGTAATAGCAAGGCTTTGGTGATATCGAAGTCAGATGCGTTCGTCGTTGGTTTTCTGCACCAAAGCTTCGTTCCCACTCATCAATGGGGAGCCTGTCATGTTTGACTTGTCAGTCGATACTGTTTCGCTATTACCAGCGTCAGAGGGTGATGTGCTATAATATAATATACGGCCCCCGGCATGTCATGACAACACCGAAAGAAAAGATGGGATCTCGGTGGCTGATTTAGGAACCGACATAAAAAGAGATAAAGCTACACAAAGATGACGACCGATCTAAGAGGCTATCTCTGGCTATAGGAATAGCAATTAAAGCATGATGGGTGCGATGTCGGTGATAGGCACGTCTCAAGCTTCAAAGGTGGTTTAACGGAGAAGAAGCATAGAAGATTCGCAATGAAAGCCTCGCTAAAGATTGGATTGATGAAATACATTAGGGCTGCTGAAGGCATCGTATAATGGTTTGATGCCAGCAAGAGAAATCCACGAATGTTGGGGAGCATCAGATGCACTTGATAAGGTTGAGGCAGTTGAGGGGAAGTGATGCGAGCCTGTTTGCCAACTCTCACCAGCAACGATGATTTCTTTCAGCTGTTTGCTCCCCGCTTTTGACCCTGTCACCTTTGGACTCTGTGGGAGGTGAGGCTACTTATGGTGAAGCTCAGGCCTGCTTTTGACGCAGGTAAGATATATATCGCTGGATAAGCCATCCAAAAGGACGTAGTGAGGACACAGGGGAATGTGCTTTCCTTCGGCATTGTTGAAATGCGTCCCAACCACAGTCGCCTCATAGATGTTCCAAGTATCACCGGCATTGTGATGGCTCTTGTGATTTGGAATCGTTAGTGGTTCTTATAATTTCGAGTAGTGAATGGGTTGCATGTTTTCAAGTCGTGTTGGGAGAAGGTATGTAAAGAAGGTGTGTTGATGTTGTGAGGAATAATGATGGGGCAACAGAAAATCGGGAAGGGTATTTGTGGGAGTAGTTCTGTATCTGGAAGATGAGCAGAGTGCAGCTTGTGCACGATTCTTCTGATGAGCAGTGTTTGACTGAGAAAGCCATTGCTATTCTAGGTTATTTGATGGTACCGGAATTACTCGATTAGGCACTTGTATATATAGTCATTGGTACCAAGCTCCAACTTGAGCTCGATGTCCATTGCATCAATAGCATCATCGCCAGAGCTCGAGATATTTCCGCGAAGAAACATCATGGTTCGCAAGCTGCTGTGCTCAGCTATGATGCATAAGCCTCATACTGTATATGCTTCGCGACGGCGTTCCGAGGCTGGATGTATCAATGCAGAATATATCATTAAAAGGTATCACTATCAGGCGCTATTTTGTAGCTCTTTTTGTAACGAACAATGGCCGAGGGAAAATCTTCGCAGGTCCATCTGTGTTGCTCTTTGGAGACAGGTTGATCTCGAACCGCACTCCGGGATGGACTTATCGACGAGCGTACTTCGATCCTAGAGCATTTGCACTCCGAATCTTTCTTTTTCCAATCATTGTCATGGCAAAGATGGAAATTTCAAATGTGATTGACAGATCATTCAACTCCTGGATGGGGATAATGATGCCTGCTGGGAGTCTCTCCTCTTTGCCAACTTGTCAAGGGTCATGTTAGCCACAATCAATCCATTGGTTATATAAGTATTCAGAGTTCGTATCATTCTTATAACGCTGTAGAGAGCCGAACAGCTCGTCTGACAGCATTGTTGGTGTCGTCATGAGGGATGTCGTTATACTCGCGAAATGTCACGCTCCGAAACATCATCTTCATCAAACTTGGAAGGTTTGGAAGTAGTGAACCCAGAAAGGATCGGGCCTTCTGAGGGTATCAAGGCAGATAGCGCCCTCAGAATATTGAGTTAGTATTTGGATTCTTAATCATTACTAGGATGTTCCATTTCTTGCGGCGCTTCGGCCAGCCAGAGAGAGGGCTAGGAGTCGCTGATCAGGGTTTGATCTTGTGAATCCTGCTGTCTTTGCAGTATGGCCGCAGTCTGCCATTATTGATGCTAGGTATATACTAAGTTGGCAATTGCAATGAAAGGGAAATTTGCGATCAAAAACCTCATTCTTTGTTGATCACCGCCGTGGGGTGGGTTGCGTTTCTTTTCCACACATTCGAGTCCTTGCTCTATCGTTTCTTTGAGCCTATCGGACTTTTGGTCTATCGAGGAAACCGTGCAGGAGCTTCATCGTCATCGTCAGAATTCATGATATCGAGGAACGACGAAACTTCCAATATGGAAGCAACATGGCTGAGGATTCCGTGCCCTCCACCAGTAGGATCGCAGAAGCGATCAACGATCCAGGATGCCTTATCGGGTAGAATTTCACTCCAATGGCATCTCACTCCGTCGACGACAACATCTGGGCCATTCATTTGAAAGCCTTCGATGTGCCATTCCCGTCCAGCCTGCTCGACAATCAAGGCGAAGCTCTTTGCTTTTGGGAGGCGCGCAAAGATGGTAAGGTCGGTCTCAGGTCCATGTTGTAGTAGGTTAGGTGCTGTGTTGGCGCAGAGCCCCAATGAATGATGAGAAGGGAGGAAGGAAGATGGAAACGTTACATATCTCTTTCCGGGTACAGCTTGTCAGTCTGTTTACCAAAACCTTTGCCCCCCTGATAAACACTTATACTCTCTAATTTCCTTCGAGCCTGAATATAGGTGTGAAAACTATCTCTTCGGTGATAGCATCGTTGTTTTCTGCCATGCTAGGCGGTGTCATATTGCTCATGAAAGCAGCCAGTCCAAAAGGATGACTGGAAATATAGTATAAGATGTCATAGCAGATTTTTGTTTTCCTGGGTGAGAGGCTCGAGAATGACCCCAAACTGTTCAGTTCAATCGGTAGCCTCTTCGGCATCGAGTTCTTGGGGATATTGTAGCCGAGAGTTTGAGTCATATATAACAACTGGTGGAAATAGGCCAACGATATCTCAATGCATGCCGGATCTATATATCTGTGGCATCGAGAACTTGTCACTGCAAGATGAGTCGGGTTTGGCGAGGGTGCTCTTCCGATGAGCAACGATATCTGGTCCGTGGTGCTGGAATCCAGAGATGTCCCAGTTTCGACCCATCTCCGCAAAGGAGACGATAAGTTCCTCGATAAGAGGGAACAGGTTAAACATTGGGAGTTCCGTCTCGAACGGCATGCATTCCATATTCTCGCTTGTCGCTATAGTACTTCATCGTCTGACCAATCCCGAACTGTTTCCAGAATCGGTTGCAAACCTCCTTCAGCTTAAGAACTGAGGGATCGATTCTCTGTATATATCGTTCTTCTTCCTCTGTGAAGGCCTCTTTTGTGCGAGCGGACAGTATTTCGCCATGATATTCACCAGCTCGACGTCTTCATCGTTCTCCTCCATCTTCAAGGAACTCGCAGTGGAGGGGACCTATTTCGAATCTCACCTATCACCTGCGCGACCTCACCCAAGATCCAGTCTGATGTTAATTCCCCATTCAGTACGCTTGGTAGGTTGACGCCGACACTTGTGGTTTGTATGTTGGCCACAAAGATGTCAACGGTACTCTCTGGATCACCTTTTGAGAAAACAACTTTTGACTTGTTATTTCCTGATCCGACACCACTTCCAACTCAGCCCTGAGACTCTGTATACTCATTGCTCTGCCTGATAAGACAAATAGCACGGTAAAAGTCCCACCCACGGTTGTGTCTATTGTACCGTTCAATCATGTTGGCATTGACTGGCTGCTTTCATATTTCTATAGGACGGTGAAAAGCTTTGAGATGATAGCGTGGTTTGTACGTGAAAATAATCCCCATCTCTATAATTTAAAGACAAGTGCTCTGTGGTTCAGCCTTGTCTCCTCGTCTCTGTTGCTCTCAAGGTTTGACTTGCGAGAGCTCCTGCAAATGAGCACTCTTGTTCGAGTCCTTCAGAACTGAGGACTGTGCCATATCCAAGCAGCTATTCTTGTCTGGTGCAAGTTAAAGCTGCTATACTGATGGGATGCCTCGCAAGAGTTCGATATATAGTAAGTAGTGTAGGGAGAATAGATATCCAGAGGGGCTTGAATATATATCCCAAGGAGTCCAAGTCCGGTAAATTTCGTTCATATCCTCTAGGGGGTGTTCTTGTAGGAAGTAATGTCAGATGAAGAAAAGATCTTGTGTGAGGGACGTCGGGTGAAGGAAACATATTGTGGAAGAGTGGAGACTGAAGATTGAGAAGAATGAATCCAGAGTAAAGGGTGTGTCGCAAACCACGGGTTCACGACACTTAGTCGATAAAGAGATTCATTCAGAGGAATCGAGATTATGGGCAAAGGTTTATTGATGGAGCTTTCTGGGGTCCGCAGTGGTGATTATAACGCTGATGTTGATGTTATATAGGGGGGAGTGTTTGCTTGAAAGATTTTGAGCCCGATCCAGTGGGACCTACATCAATCATCCATGCCGTGGAAGTTGAGCCCCTAGAACAGAAGGGCATCCTTTTAACTATAAGAACCTAGGGTCTGGTGCACCATTGTCATTGTCGATGGTATGATAAGCTGAGATTTTCTTTCGTTGGTGGAAGCCGAACCGCAGAGAACATGGCCGCAGAAGCCAATGGAAGAGAACAGAGACAGAAAGGCTTAGCGAGGCGAGCAACGTCCACAGTGATGTACTGGATACCGCAGTCTGTTTCGGAGTGAGGCAGGCATGCATCCAACCAGACTTTAATTTGAAGTTCGGTTGGTAGGTCTGAGAATGAGTGAAAAGTTGGCTAAGCCGTTTCGGCGGTTAGGGAGCTCTGAGCATAAGACTTGTTGAAAGTATTCTCAAAAGTGTTGAACCCATCATTCCCAATCTTGCATAACTTCAGAAAGACACTATTGTCAAATCCCATCCTACCCCTTGTTAAATTTTGCCAACCGGACTCGCGATCTCGACTAGACTATGTCAGTAGTCTTCTCGATTCCCATTGTTAAATGCTTGGGTAGCTTTTTGTGAAAGAACTGGGGGCCTCCTGGGAAAGAGCTCGAAGGTGAATCAGTACCAAAGCCGTCACTGGGCTCTTTGCTATGACACAGCCCGACTTTTGAGCATTCCCTCCAGAAGTCAAAAGATCTTCACTTAGATGCCCGAGAACGACCGCCTCCAGCCTCTATTTTGCGATGATAGTTTCTTCGTCACTCCATAGCTCGTTGGTCGTTGTCTGCATGCTCTTGTCAATCTTCATGCCGAGTGGCCTCCTCCCGGAACTGAAGCACACTCTAGTCTAGAGCACTTGAAGTGATGGGGGTGCCAGAGCCTTTAGAGGTAACTGCAAATACGATGCTTAGTTTACTTTTAGGCATCATACTGGACATTGCTTGGTTCAGAGTTCTTTTGTAAGTTGATGTTCCGTCGCTATGTTCTTTGCGAGACGGAAACTCCCCCTAGGCACTCGTGGAATAATATCACCCACCACCTGGGACTCGAGATGATAGGGTGAGGAGCCATAGCCTTCTAGTCCCCAAGGCTTGATATGAGCCTGTCTTCGGTATTTATATAGTAGTTGTGGAAGAACTTCTTGGGGTTCATCACTGCTGAGATTGGGAGGCTTGTAGCTTGCGATTCGTTGCTTAGAAAGGCGATTTTGCAACATGGGATTTGTTCGGGTTGGCTTCCATGACTGCTGAGTCTAGATTGCTACAGTTCCCATATAATATATTGAACACCGAACCTGTGGAGAAGTGATTAGCATATCTACAACGAGATATGAAATTATGGCACGTACCTTATACTACTCTGCGTGAGCTGCCAGAAAAACGTACTGAATTGCAGGTTCCATTGCTTTTTCACCGGCCGTTTACGTATGTCAATAGTGAGTGGCCCCCCGTCGTTAGAATCTTTGTCGGGTGACGCCGTTCAAGAGCCAATGAAGCCTTCATCTCCTTAAGGGGCTCAAGGTTTCCGGCCCTCTCACAGTTCAAGAGTCAGATACACCACAGATAGATGGTGAGAAGGTTGTCTTCATTGTTCAGTCTCCTGCCGTAATAGAGTAGTTTAAGAGTTTATTGTTTGGTGTTAGAAGAAGGCGTGTTATCGTTGATAGTTTTGTGAGATGGGTTTGTGTTTGTGGTTGGAAATCGAATTCCTGAGTTGGGATTGTGTGGAAATGTGTACCCTAGTAGAGACAGTAGCTGAACTCCGATCTTATGCTTTATCAGCTGTCATCATGTTGTTGTAGCGGTTCTTTGTCATCTTTCTCTAAGCCTAGCCATGAGACTGGGGCTGCATAACTGTTAGCATATCGGTAAGCGCGGATGCAGAAAGCAACATTCACATTTCACAGTGCTCTGGTTCCTCGTACCCTTCATAGTGAAAACAGGATTACACCTTACCAACAGACTCGCAGCAGTCTAGGTAGAATTCTCCATCGACAAACCTCAAACCCCTCCATTCTCGTCCATTCTCGTCCATTCATGGCCAGGCTTCTCCATAGTTAGTCCCCCTTTCATTTCCTCCATCACGTTGCCTCCTAGGAATCCCAACTTAGAGAGATTTCGATCAAGGGCGAGCCAGAGGTTTCTCCCTACTGCGTGCTAGTTAGGATAAAGAAGGTTCCTGGAAAGGGTAACTCAGGAGAAGGAGGTCGATATATCATTTCACATGCTCTGTATATAATAGAACGTTATGTCGTCTATTATTGACTTGACCCATCAGACCTTTCTTGAGCGGACGCTGAATAGACAAGCTGTATGAGAAAGAGACTCATGAGATCTTTCCGACGCACTGGCTTGCCGCCATGCTCACATGGCGTGCTTCACTGCAGCTTTCAAATACATCCATACCAGGCCAAGATGCCACGCCACCAATGCGTCTTGCGGAACTCCTGGGCTTCTTCTCTGTGGTTTTATCTTCTTTCATCTTTTGAGTGGTGAAGCTGTACGGTCCTTGGTCTATTCGTAGGTTCGGACAGGTAACTCCTCTCGGTCTCAGACGATCTAAACCCGAGAGCACGCCCCAAGTAACCTTCATCTCCACCAAAGTGAGGTTGGGTGGGAGGGAGTTCGGATTGCCACGCTACTGTATCTACCTCCTTCTGGACCTTGAATAGTCTTTCTCTGAGAAGTTGTGTAAAGATATAAGACTTTATCCCGTTTATATATATGTCACCTTTGTGACTAGTAGTGCTGGGTGGCTTCCAAGGACTTGTGCCTTGCTCAAGACACATATAGCTCTTCTGAATCTCGCCTGTGTCATTTGACTCCTCTGCAGATATTTCCGAGGCTTTGGCACACCAGATGATATTACGCCCTTCGAAAGTCTAGGCACTGATCACTAGGTCGGTAATCCTCTGACCATTGAATGGAATAGGATCTTGATCCCTTAGGCGGAGGTAGACTGAATATCTGTGTTTGCCAAATAACTCATAAGGGGATTGTGGTGTAATTTGCGAGAAGAGATGAGGATGATGTCTTTGACAGCTAGGCATCGGTCGGTCTTGTTGCATAGGAAGTACGACTCTCAGTACATCACCGGGCATCACAGCTTGTTCTTCTTAGCTTGCTGAATACCGGAGGTAATGAATCTTCAGCTGAGTAAAGGAATCCTTCATTGCGGACCTTCTCGTTATCCATCTTGTACCAAGGGACTCGGAGTTGTGAGTACTTGTTGATCTCTTGACCCAGGTAGCTCCCTGGTAGGTAAGTATATATACGAATGTTCCACCTTGATCAACGTCAGCTTTGCAATCATACCAGATGAAAGTCCGTATTCGACTTACTAGACTCGCATGGGTGGTTTTCTTGCGTGTCCATTAGCGAGTGCCATCAGGCAGTGTCATAACTGTGAGCAGGCTTCGGCGGAAGCAAATCATGTGCATGGTCGTGCGGATAGAGGCATGAGCGCAACTCCAGGGTTGGCGGCTTTCTTGGTAGCATCTTCACTGTCGCTATCGGAAAGGGCATCGTCCGAGTAGTCATCGGCTTTCTTGGCGCCCTTTCGACACTTCTTCCAGCGGAGGATGTTCTAGAGACGGGTTACACACGCTGAGCCATGTGGTGAGTGGTGAGTGCTAATTCCCATGGGATCGAAGTTCGGGGTACTTATAATAGATGACGCTTAGAGTGGTCTGGTAAGAGGGTGATCTCGGTCATGGTAGGGATATATATATGTACAATGAATGATGACGAGTGGTGATGATGAAGGATAAGGGCTGAAAGGTGGGAGGAAAAGCAGCTTTTATACCCAGCCGGACACATGTTTGCTTTTCCATGAGATTCTTAGGCTTTCCCAGTTTTCATGAAATTGATATGTGATTTCCTTCTCCCTGTTTCCATTTGTGAAGGTCAAGCATGTTGTAACACCTCAGAGTCCTCGGTTGTGACACATCAGCGTACACGTCAAGCTTTGGTTAATGTCGCTTGACAATTGATGTCATTCAACACAAGCAGAAAACTCTCTTACACTTACCAAACTTCTAACTTCTTTGAAAACCAGGGACTTCAACAAACAATAGACGATATGTTATCAGCTATTCCCAGGGCAAACTGCGCTTCAAGCACACACATGGTTGCATTGCTTTCTATCCACCATGATTTGTGCCAAGCGTGAGCACAAAACTTGCCTAGTTTCTGCACAAATTGAGCATAGGTGATTGTAGGCTAACAATTGCTTACTGTTTGGCTCAAAAGAATGTGTGTCTGGTTGTCAAAGCAAACAAGCCAACTCCAGCTTGCACATCTACCACCTCGGTGATGAGAAATTGTCTTGTTTCATATTGTCTTCTCCGCAAAATCAGTTTTGACGAGTCAAAAACAGCTTTTTGGTGTACTTTCGTTTTGTTTCTTTTCTTAGGTTCACAGTAGGCAGAACTATGTTCCCTTCAATATGTGCGGCCATAGCAAATACTCACGATTTGAGATAACTCAAGGGCACGAAAAAGATGTAAAACCTCATACAAGTGAGACATCCAACCAGGTAAACTTATAAAATATAAGAAGATTTTATATCATTTATAAACATTATAGTAATTTATAAAAAATTTATAAATTAAGTAAAGATATGTTTAAACTTATATGAACAAGGTAGTATATTATGCTTTACTCTGAGGCTTTCGTGTACAATAGACACTTCATGCAGTCTCTCTGATAAGAGGAAGCATCCGTAGCAGCTCTTCATCCTCCGAGAGCTTGACAATGACGACCCGTTCCGAGCTACACCCAAAGGCGACGGTAAGTTCAGAAGCCTTTCCCGAGACTGCGATATTGACCCTTCGACAATCAACTGGGATCTTGAGCAAATCGTGCCCCCTCCACTGAATCCAACTTCTTCTGATACGAAAGGTTGGTGTGATCTGTATCTGTACATGGGAGACAGCCCCCAGTCTTATAGCGATATCTCCGTAATTGGTACGTATTCCAGAGTTATTTGGTAGAAAGCCATGAAATTCCCAGTTGCCTGCAAGACCTTCAATCGCCCCAAGCGCTTCCCCCGTCATCCCATTCCAGAGTTGCAACGCCCCATCTTGCCCAACCGATCGGCAGGCCACAATAGTTCCTGTAGAAGACAGTGCAAAATCACAATCCAACTCAGTCTCCCACACACAGTTACGCGCCATTGAGTCAGGGTCCCGTATCTGAACCTGTAATCGACCAAAAGCAAGGACGGAAGAATCCTCCGCGATTGCCAGTGCCATCAAGCCCCTGCCCAGGATACTTTGGCAACATTTTATCTTATGAATCAGTTCACCTGTGCCACAATTAAAAATACTTATACACAAGTAATTTCCAACTAAGAGCAGATTTCCACTTGGGGAAAATACACTGCTTCCCCAAGTCTCGTCCCCGTCCCAGGTATGTTCGAGATTGTAGGTCCCGCTGGCCTGCTTCCAGACCTCAAAGCAAGGACTCTCCCATCGAACCACAGTGCCAACTGCTATGCGTTGAAAATCCGGAGACAGCTGCATCTTGAGACTATTTCCGTGTCTATTGGTCTGCCATACACAGCTGCCATCGCGTGCGTTCCAAACTGCTGCTGCGCCCCAAGTTGATGTTGCTATGAATGCAGAATCAGGGGAAAATTCATAAGAACAAATGGAGGAATTTCCGTCTCCAATACATAGCTCTTGGAGCATCTCGCCCGTCACAGCATCCCATGTTCTCAGTTCGTTATCTCCATAGCATGCTGCTACTATTGATGCATCCTGTGACAGTATGAGTGACGCTGTTTCCCTGAAGTTTTCTAGCGGCTCTTTTAGAAGGCTTGGCCAGTCCCATAACTGTATTTCACCACCATTGCGTGGCACTGAAACAAAAGTTGTCCCGTCAGGAGAAAATAACAAATGCCTGGTAATGAACCCGTTACATTTGATGACTGTGACACAGGCTTCTGTGTTTAAACTCCACACCTCGATGTTGCTGTGCGGCCCACACCCTCTCCCACCTGCTAATATGAGGAAGTTCTTGTCTGGAGAAAAAGAAATAGCGGAAAATCCGAGGCGGTTCCCAATGTCAAGTTTTGCAAAGTACTTTGTCCGAATATCCCAGACGATTATTGAGCTATTGTGATATGCTACAGCGAAGAGGCCCGAGTCTGGTGAAAATGCACAAGCCGTAATAAAATCATCCCCTTGCAACTCCAATAAGCACAGGCCGTCCTGGAGATCCCAGATCATCATGACTGAATTTTGACCAGAAGGAGTAGCCAGTAGTTTCCCATCAGGTGAGAAGCTGCATGGTTCTTTTGAGTCACCGCAGGACAACGCTATGTCAAAAGACTTTCTCTCTTGGCCACTTTCAAGAAACCAAACATGCGCACTAACATAGTCTGAAATAAGTAAAACCGTGAAGTATTTCAGTGAGAAGGCCACTTGGTACGCGTAGGTCCGGCGAGAGCGGAAATCAATTTTCATGTCCTCTGGACATTCAAGCTCTCTCACGCATTTCCCTGTTGCCACATTCCAGGCTTTCACTTCTCCCTCAATTGAGAATGCCCAAAGTAATGCAGAATCTTGCGAGAAGGCTAGAGCACTCAAAGCGCTGTCTTGTGAGAGTTGAGAAACATACCCTATCGTCTCCAATGACAAAACGCTTATCTTATGTTTGGTGTCTGCAGTAGTTACTGCTAAGTATTTTCCATTCGGAGAAATAGCCATTGCAGGGCATTCATCTGTTTCAAGCTCATCGATACATTCACCGATATCGCAGCTCCAAATTCTGACGCGTTCACTGGAAGAGACAGAACATAATAGTTTAGAGTCTGGCGAGAACACAGTAGAGGATCTGTCTCTAGGGCACCATTTCCCGCTGTTGCAGTTATCGAATGAACGTAGGCGTGGATCCCAGTCGGGTCTTCCGCCTGCCACACGTTTCACCCAGCCGGGTATTCTAGCGATGAATGTCTGTCGGACAATGCTGTTCGTAGGCGCAAAGGCTAAGATGGAGGAATATATTTGCAAAGGGGCTAGATTGATGGTCTCGATATCTGCGTCCACTAATCTGGCTGCATCATCCAGGAAGTCAATCAACTTCTTGTCACTTCCAGACTAATACATGTAGTTAGCAATTTGAAGAAGCCGCACCTATGTACCTTCTTACATTGACATCAAGGATAGATCGTAGGGTTCTGATCAACGGGTTGATTTGATAGACTCTGCCCAACAGGATTAGAACTTCAATCCAATGCAGAAGATGCTCCCCCAGGAAACGGAATATTGGTTTGGCGTCTCCAGACCGGGTCCCCGCCACCACTTGATGGTGTACCCAGTAAATGCAGGCATATTGGACTTCAGGAGGTATGCATGCGTCAATGAACTCAGACTTCAATGTTGAACGGGGCGTTCCGGGAATACCCAAGTGACAGATATCGGCTTTCAGCCTCCCCATTACTCGAAAACAGTCTTCCACTAGGTCTCTTGCCAATTGCTTCTCGTCGATCCAGAAAGGATTGTCCTCGGCATCAGGGTCCATGAGATAATCTCGAAAGGATAAATGGAGCAGTCGGATAGGTATCTCTGAAGATGAAGGAACGCTAAGAACTGAATGGAGCAAATCAAGTCTGGTGTCTATCGTCTTCTGGTCCATACTCAAAAGCCTCGAAAGTGTGGATGACGATAGAGGGCTAGCAAGGTTAATGATAGTACCGACTATTCGTTTGACCTCGTGGATGATCGACTCCTTCTTGCTCTTGGAACAATGCGAACTAAGCAGCTGACTTAGCACTGGCTTGTAAGTAAGACCCATCCGAGACCAGGTGTCGACAGCTAAAGACTCTAGGAATCTATGTAACTGATCTTCAGGGCTTCCATGCCTTCGGTCGGCTATGAAACGGCATACGGTTGCGGCAAAAATGAAGAGGGGTGCTGCCCTTTCTGCGAGTAGCCGGATGTAGTCGCTTCCAGGCCAATTAGCTGGCAGTTTTCGTGTCTCAGAAACGGAGGAATTCCAGCGTGTTTTGATCTGTTCTATTTCGTGTTGCAAGAATATTGTTATGTCCTGTGCTATTACTTGAGCAGGTATCTCGTGGAGGACCAGATCTTGATAAGTCCCCTGCACCTCGTTGAAGCCCAGACGAATGGGAAGATCCGGACGACTTGTCATAAATATCCGTGGTCGTGGGTGTCTTATGTCTCTTGTGTGAGAAAACAGGTTGATAATGAGATAAATATCGTCGTCTGACGCGCATTCATCTAGTGCATCAACGATAATAGCGATCGGCGTTTTGTTGCGAAACTCGTTTGAATATTTAGAAAGAGGCTCCATGATAAGTCTTTCGAATTGAATTCTTACAGCCTTGCTCGCAATAGTTGGCTCACTGAAGACTGCATCATGGATATAAGGCTCAAGCGCCGGCTTGTTCTTCGCAAGTTGACGCGCGATTGTCGGAACGAACTTGGAGATACTAGCTCTATTCGCTTCTCCCCTCTTGAAGAAAAAGGACGCGCCTAGTGTCCTATTCTGGGATAAAGATCGAGCAATTGTGCGTGAGATGGTTGATTTTCCAGTACCCGCCATGCCGTTTAACCAGAACACCGTTTTTGACTGTTCAGTTGTATCTTCGACCCAATCCATGATGTTTTGGAGAATACCCTCACGGGTATTCTCCAGACACTTTGCGTTATGCTCTTCGGCGTGGGAGTTCCAAAGGGCATCCCCGACGTATGGTAATTGGTCGATTATTGTTCTTCGTTGGCCAGCCTCCGTCCTATCATCGATGTCAAGAATAATGCCTCTGTGTGAAACATTCAACTGTTAGCATCACTTTTCTTGAGGAGGATTTCAAAGGTACAAAATTGAGAAGTGCTGCAGTCATGTGGTTCTCTGTCGGTGTAGTTGGAGTTTCGTAGCTTTGTAGTCCATTCTTGACACCAGGTACAGGCAGAACACCGTTTACACTTACGCCGTGTCAATCTGGAGGACTTCTAGTAGGGCCTTGGCTGCCTTTTCGATATTACTGATGGCATTTTCGACCTTGTCCTTTCGCAGCGGCCATTTGAGGCTTGAACTGTTCGCTTTGTCCGACAGCAGATTTTCAAGCTCGCGTAATTGAACCTCGCTGCTTCCCATAGCATGGAGAAGCTTCTGAGACGCTCTCAGTTTGGCGCCTCTCTTGTCGGTCAGAAGGTCGCGGATCTTCCCAGACTCATAGTGTAAGGTGATAGTAGCCTGAAGGAGCCTGGCGCGGCTGTCACTGGCGTCTTTGACATCTTGAGCGTACTTGGAGCACCACGAGATGACTTTGAGTGACAGGTCGACCACAGCGATAACGTTAGCGACGATACCTAGACCTTCTAGTCCGGACATGGCTTCTTTCGTGCTGTTGAAGAGCGGGGGATTGAGATCCGGCTCTGGAGGAGGCACGAGAGTGTTGGCTCAGCCTGATTGCAGCCCCCCCGCGTCTCCCACGTGGTGCACTGCAATTCATTGGTAAATCAGCCTCATGGACAGACTCCAAAATGGAAGGAAAAAGTCTTGGGTCATGTTGTGATAAGGTGTGCATCATAGATGCTTTTATGAAGGTGTAAGTGATAAGTTCACGCTTCAAACGAGAAATTAAATTTAGAAGGGGCCACTTCTTTAGAAAAGGTCACGTCCGTTTGGGAGTGTCTGTTATTATCAAGGAAGGTAAGTGCCCGGATGGTAACAATAGAAAGGAACGCGTCTCCCGCGCTTCTCCAACAGTCAACTTTACCTATTCGCAATCCGCACCAAGGCCTTCCTATGTAGGGGAGGTCAGTGAACTTGCGAGGTTAGTCCTAAAGAATTAAAATATGCAGGCAAAACTTGATAAACTTAGGAGGCCTTTTGATTATTTTATTTTTGCCGCCTGATACAAGCAAGGTCTTGTGTCTTTTGCTCTCCGAGGCCTGTCAACTACAGACAAAATACAGCGGAACAGCGCCGCTTCGAAACATCAAACATCGGAGAAGAAGACGGCAACTAAAAACGCCCTCGACCCAAATCTGCCTCGAGCTTTTCCATAAAAAGCAAGATGCATCTCATAGCGCGCCACGAAGTCGACCAAGCTGCGTTGTGAATGGTTGCATATTTTGCGGCTGAGGTTACAACCAGGGCCCTTGCACATACCAGATAGAGGGGTAGAAAGAAAAGACAAACCACCACCAGATAACAAATATTCTTTCAGGCCTTGATTGCTAAAGTCCTGTGATGGACAGGGGAATAATGGTAATAAATAGCATACATTGCCAAGCGGGGTTTTCGTTTATCTCCCGTCTTGTCATTTCTTGTCCTTGTGTTTTCTGGTGTAAGTCGAGATGGCGTCTCCACAGCCTCAGAATAATGCTGTACAAACGGCACCTCAGCCTTTGATGCATCAGAGGTCTGTGGCTAGGAAACCTGTTGGGAAGCAATCTGTAGCACCAAGTCAAAGTATTTCGCTGCCGCATAGACCTGCTCCTCAGCAGCAGCATCCGCAGCAGCAAGCCGGGTATCCTCCTCTTCACAATCAACAGCAGCAACACGTTCAACAGAGGCCTCAGTCTTATCATCCTGGGCAACAGGTTCAGCCTGTTTACCAACAAAGCCAACAACAGATACATCAAGCTCAGCCGATATCCCAACATGTCCAGGCAGTTCAATACCAGCAAGCGCAACCAGCCCAGTATCTGCCGCAGCAGCAACATCAGCAAAACCAACCTCAATATCCTCAACTACATCAACAACCAATCCAGCACCAACAATCCCATCAACTAGCACCGCAACAACAATATCAGCAACATCAGCAGCTTCCGCAACAGCATGCCCAAGCGCAACACCCTCAGCAACAACCCTTCAGCCCGACAAACCCATCACCAAACCCTGCTCCTCAAACAAACCTGCCAAACGCTCACCAAGCACAACCGCAGCCGTCTCCAGCAAGCCCAACTCCGCAGCTCCATCGGGTAGATACTGCCAACAGCAACATCGGCTCATTTGTGGCCGATCACGGCAGACCTGGAAGCATCAGCGGTAGCAGCGCCGGTATCGCAACGCCTGCTACAACAGTCGCTACACCCAGCGTAACAGGCACACCACGGTGGGAGCCGAATGCTGTCCCTCCGGCAGCTCAGCAACCTCCTCAGACCCAACAGACCCCGTCAGTTCAACAGATACCATCTGTCCAGCATAGCCCAGCAATTCATCACACTCCAGGAACTCAGCAACCCCATCCAGGTCAACAGACCCCGGCAGTCCAACAGAATCCAGTAGTGCAGCCCAATCCAGGCATTCAGCAACCTCCTGCCACTCAACAAATCCCACCACCTCAACATGCCCCCGCGGTTCAGCAGAATCTGGCAGCTCAGCATGCTCCGCCGATTCAGCAGACTCCGGCCGCTCAGGCTGCTCCTACGGCAGACCTAAGGCGCACATCTACTGGACAACCCCAGCTCTGTAATCATTGCCGGAAGGGTAAGAGATCTAAACCAGACGAGCACTACAGCCGCTGACAATTCTAGGGATCCCGCTTAATGTATCTGTGTACACTTGTCTCATCTGCAGCACAGCGCATATCACCACAAACTTCTGTGTGTGGTGCTTCACCTCCAACGCTGTCAACACTTCTCACAGCCACGACAAATCCTATTACGCGACCGAGTCCGATCCACGAGTTCAGCCTTCTGTTCAGGATGCGACAACCCACATGTGGACCATTCGAAAGAATGTCTCTGGGCGATTGTGGTACACTCATAATGCAACCGGTTTAAAGACACACCTGAAGCCCACGGCGGCGGCCCTGTCTGGGTTTTCGGGATTGCCACCGGGCTGGGATGAGCGCAAGACACCTGATGGCCGAACATTCTACTTTAACAAGAGAATGGGAACAAGCTCCTGGGTAAAGCCTGCCAACTCACTGCCGGATGGTTGGAGAGAATTGAGGACGCCAGATATGACACCATTCTACGTCAATGAACAACTTGGATTGTCAACATGGGATCGACCAGGACAGCAGCCGCGACAAACGAAGCAAGGAAATAAGGTCATTGTGAGAAAAGCGCGCCCTGGACAACCAAACGCACCACAGAGTGTCGGCGACAACATCCTTTCGGCTACAGTTAATGCAGCAAGACTCACAGGCCAAGGCGTTGAGATGGCAAGTCGACAGGTCGGAAAACTTGGCAAGAAAAAGAATTGGAGAAAAATGGGCCGGATGCTGAACCAAGTCAATAGCATCAGCAATGCCATCGATGGCAATAGCTCTGCGAGTGATGGCGAGTACGAAAATTACAACGATGACGGAGGTTTCGGATTTGGAGGTGATTCCTCGGGGGGTTATCAAGACCAGCAACAAGGACAGTTCCAGCAAAGCTTTGACTTCCAACAATCCTCTTTCTCGCAGCCTCAGCAGTCGTTCTCTTTCGAAGATAATCAGCAGTCGATGTTTCAGCAACCAGCTTACGAGCAGCAGTCGACATTTGAGTACTCTGTGCAGACCGACCAGCCAGTTTATGAGCAATCTGCCTTTGAGCAGCCCGCATTTGGGCAGCAGCCTGAGCAGTTTAGTGTTACAACTGAGGTTTCCTACACGACGAACGAGGGTCAGCCTGTATTCGAACAGGAGGTTCAGTACACTCAGATGTACGAGCAGCAGCCCGGTATTGAAGTCCAGCAGCAAACCACATTCGAAGCTACTTCAACACAGGAGCCAATTTTGGCTCAGCAGACAACGACCTTCGAGACTGTTGTCACAACTGAGCAAACCGAGGGTATGCCGCCACCTGTACCGCAAGAGCCATATGTGCCTCCTCCTCAGCCGACACCACAGCCTGTATACCAGGTTCCTCCTCCACAATCGTATCCCAACCAACAGTTCATGTATGATCCAACTCAGGTACCTCAGCAGCAAGTCACCATCTCATACCAAGTACCAAATTATGCTGCCGATCCAGCACCAGTACCATTGTTCACCACTCAATCTCAGGAGCAGCAGCCCGTTTATCCAGTGTTTATCCAGAACAACCAGCCCGAGATCATCACGAGCGACGTTCCCCTGGTCGAAGTCCCCGACACGCCGGACAACACTACGCTCATTCTCAACAGTGGATACAACAACAACGACATCTTGGCTGGTACCAGCCTATCAGCTGAGAGTAACACAGTCCCTCAGAGCACGACTCCAGCGCCGCAGGATAGTATTGTGGTCGAGGTGACCGTCCAATCCACACCGACACCTAGATTGGAGCCAACTGCCTCGCCAACACCAGTCGTTGTGCAGGAACACGATGCTTCAGAAAAGCCGGCTTCTATTGTGATAGTTGATCCGGTTCAGCCTGTTGACTATGACGTTGGTGCTAGGTGCAACGAACTCATCTGATGAATGGTGTGGTCAGTGATTATCCGCGATGTGAGATGATGATTGGCATGCTTTAGTGAATTTCAGCGTTTGGACAATGGGCAATGTGCACGACGAAATAAGGAACGAGATAAATGATTGTAATGTTCTATAGCGTTCTGTTCGGTTGGAGTTCTAGCTCAATGGTAATATACGTCAGAAGTTCGTTCACTTTCATCCTAAAATGTCTCGATATCCCAGTCCCAATCACACTATCCATTTGGCATCATCCAACTCATACCTATCCAAGATACCTTCTCACTCTCAAGCCATCTCAACATCATCGCCCTTCCCACCCCGCTTCATAAACCCAATCAAGTCCCCCAGATTCTTCGCAGACTGTCCCTCCTCCCCAATTCGAGGAGGTCGATACAACCATTGCCACGTTAACCACATCCCCCACGTAAACAGTGTAGCGGGTATCGCAAAGACCCAGTAAAGCCAAAACTTCCCATTGACGCTCCAAACTCCAGTATCATCATCAACCTTGAAGAACGACATGCTAAACAATGCCGAGACAAACGTAGCGGGTAGGAACCCCAGTGTTACGAAAGCAACGGTCTTCATGGCTGCGCTGTCGGATTGAGTAGCTTGACCGATTTCAACAGAGATGCGAGAATCGTATTGAGCAACTGAGTTGAACGCGAGTTGAATCTCATTAAGAAGACGTTCTTTGTTCGCAGAGGCTCGACACTGAAGACTTTGAAGAATGTGGATATACCACAGTACCCGTTCACCAACATGTCGAAACTTTGCTTTTGCAGTTCTACTCCCCTCCGCTGCTTCCGCTTCAAAAGCGCTATGTTGCTGTATAATCGCCGTAATAGTCTTCTCCGCAACTTCAAGCGTTTCTGAAACATGAATAGCATGTCGAGCTATATCATGCAGGTCCCGATACTTTGGTTTAGGCTTTTCTGTAAGATCGGTTTTCTCAATGTTTCGAACATGGTCTCGAACTGCCCAGACGGAGTTATCTTGTAGGAAAGATAGGTCTTCGAACAGACGGGGGTAGAACCAGAATGGATCGCTGAGGGTGTCGTTGTGAGAGTTGTTGAGCAGCGGATCGGGGAATCGATCTCGTAGACGAAGTTGTTTCGGGTTTTCGAAAACAAGAAGGATTGTTTGTTGGGGATCTTTTATCCAGCGGGTTACGATGTTGAATTTATGCCATTGATGGCCCTTTTCGTTCAATTGCTTGACGAGAAATCGCGACCATGTATCTATCTCTGTCAGCAAGTTTCTTTGATGAGAGGAGTGAAGCGTACTTAATGCTGTGATTATACCGTTGTGGTCGCGAAATGTCTCGCTGCCAAAGTAGCCATTTGATCTGCGGCTGTAGCTTGACCACCAAAGCTCAGGCATGCAGAATACATCGGTGAAGCGTTTCTTGCACGATGAGCAATCGCGCACTTTATCTGCATCCGCAAATCTGTATCTCATCAGTACTATACTCAATCCCTCAAAGCGTACTCATCACATACACGACTACAGCATGCGACTCAGTCCACAGCGCAGGTATTTCACCCTCATAAAAATCCCCCGGTCGAACATTCTCACGAAGCCACTTCTCATTCCCTAAAGGTACTCTCATCAGCATTATCCTCACACTCAATCTCAATTACTTACGTTTATCCCATATCAAAACCCGAAAGTCGACGCAATTCTCGTGTATTTTAGCCGGCATCTCATGTAGCGTTACAGTTGAGGAGTTGAAAGATTAACCGCTGTGAAGAGCTGAGGTTCCATTTTCATACTGCGGCTGACCGGGGTTGGGCGGCAAAGAGGCGGAGTGTGCATACATGCATGAGTCTATTGAAGGTTGCGAAAGCCATGTAGTGTTGGTCGGACAGGAAAAGCTGAGCCTCATTTGTGAGAAATGACCAATTGTGATTTTTGGGCGTTAGGCAAACGCATCGTTTGCGCCCAGTTGGTGTGCTGATTTTCTGGGGTGCATGAAGGTTTTTACACTTTCGTTTGTCGCTGGCTGTTTTCTCGTGCGGTTTGGCGCAGAGAGAACATGTTGCATGCCGTTGATTTATGGAGGTAGGGTAAATGGATGAATATCGATTGTCGTGACGTGTCATGGTGTTGTCGGCGTTGGTTGATGCTGATGCCTACTCACGATGATACCCTGGACTGCTCAAACAGAAACTGATCAGATCATGTCTGACAGCCTTTGCACGCTCTGCATCAACAAGTCGCAAGAGGCTTATGAGAGAATGATACGATTTCAGTAGTAATAAGTGACAGAAAATGATGTTTTGTGATTCAGCCTATCCCATGGCGCCCCAAAGGATGAAGAGTTCATATGTCGTGAAATGAAGTTTGCGTTAGAATGCCTGCCATTTCCGTTCGTTCACACCACATATCCAGGCATCATTACGAACATTAGCCACTCAAAGTATTTCAAAATAAATCCATATCATACGAATTAGCTTAATTCCCCTCAATTAAATTGGCAACACTCTGCGAAATGGCTTCCGAGTTATCGTCCTCCTCCATCTTTGAGCGACTCTGAGTAAACTTGTTCTGTCGCTGACGGCACTTTTTCCGGCTATCTCCCCTCCTTTCTTACAGCTGCAGTCGTTTCCAAAATGGAAATCTCTCCTATCACTCAAGTTCTTCACCTATACTCTCTAGAAATACAGAAGCTACTGACTCATCTCTATCGTTACGAAGTGCTTACCTTCACGACTAGACTGGATAAGAATGCTAGCTGTCACTCATACTCAGACCTTGCACAAGCAACTCCAGTGTCCGGGCCACTTCTATCCGCACCTCATAGAAAATTCGCAAGAGTTAACCGCAAGTTATTGTTACGGGAACTGGGAGTCTGTCGCAGACACTCGCCGAGCTATGTATATGGTACGTGAGTGAAGTGGGTGAAGCAGAGAGGCAGGACTGTAAACATGGCGAGGCTTGGCTGTTATATGCCAGAAAGTCCAAGGTATTGGTGTAATATGCGATTTATATATCGAAATTCCTTCTAATCAAGGCTGCCACGCGATAAATGGGCTTTATGAATAGCCTTGGGATCTCTCTTTAAGTGGAAGTTATATGGCGACCTGACCCAAAGTATTACTCGAGAATGAGTGAAGGAAGAGACAGGCAGCAGTAGAAGAACCTTGGTCCTTTTGACTCAAGTATTGATCGATTGATCCATAGATATTAGGCTAAATATTGAGATATTTACAGCAGCACCTGTCGCGAGGAGCCTCGAGAGTGAATGACCCAACTTGGCTTTGCATGGAACAACGGCAATAAACTACACGATAAAGATAGGGAGAGATCCTCTTACACTACAGACAATAACGTCCGATTGCGTTCCGGCTTTGCCTTGATTACAACAAAAACAAGTATGCGCATAGGAAAATACGAGGCGTAGTCATTGCCGTGGCCTCGAAGCTTCGTGGTCCACCTACCGATGCTCAGGCTGCCAATGACGGCACTCATCCGGAAAGTGAACGAACAAGACAGTCGTCGCTATCATTCCTTCGAAACAACAGAAGATTACTTCCATTCACCTAATCACGTCTATATCGGAATGACTATCGTTGCCGTCAAACACGGCTAAAGGATCGACATGATGCAGGTTTCTCTAGTGACAGCGGATCATAGCCCAGCCCGTTCCACCAAGCACATTTAGGCCAACTTTACCGAGTGCTCGGGTCTGACATGCCTGGTACAGAATCCAGAAGGTCCAGATCTTTTGCGGTGGAATGATCAACACTGGTCGATGAGGTCTAGAACCTGAAGGCGATCATTAAAGAGAAGTTATAGGTCATTTGTTGATCAACAACAAGGACACCGATCGCTATGTGTAGATATTGACATATGAATACCTTCACTTGTTGATTAGAACAAAATGAGAACATTTGTGTTGCAGTATTACCTGTCGTCCAACGCCTTTGCAAGTCTTTAGTGACAATGACACGATAATCCAGTATCAACATATCATCAGTCTGATCCAGTATAAGCAAGCTACAAGGTCATCAGTATTCACAGTCTGGACTAGGTACACGAGGATGATCCCAAATGATTGGTATAACGGTCTAATCACAAATTCCTATTCAGCACCTCAAAATGGCATCATCAAAACTGTACCTCAAACCGTCACGATCATGCAACAGCCACCCTCGTCACATCACATCTCAAATAAAAAAAACAAGATCTCATTTCTCTCCGAACGACTCACAGCCAACGGAGCCCATCCGTTATCGAAAAGATAAACCGGGAGAGCGCCATGATAAACACATCTCGTCATGCAACAAAGAAGTGGCAAACCTATCAAAACCCGATATTTCACACATCGACTTTTTGGCATTTACCGTTATTTGTGATCAAATGCTTAGATACTGACACTGTAGACCTTGGTATGAAACATACTTTGTCGCCGAGTCAAGATCGACTTCACAGGATCAATATCGACGTCATTTAAAGAGCGTGGGATTCTAAAAAACCTGAATCGCAATGAAACGCCGACTTTTGTATTAATGCACAAAAGTGAATCGGGTTTATTGGATTTGCACGTGGCATGACTGTGGGCGTGACCTCATGTGGAGATCATCTGCCAGAGGGCATGATGCGAACGCCTTTTGCTGTGTAAGAGATGAAAGCACTGTAACGTTGTAAAAAACATGACGCGAGTCAAAATGTCCCTCATAATAGTTACGCGATAAGTGCGCTGAGCGCGGTATTCGTTAGCTGACAATCACATCACTCACATCACGTCAAAGGAACATCAAGTATTTGTTAAGTTATGGTATTTCTGCCATTCAGTATCGGTGCTACCTCTTACGGTCTCACCACCAATCCCGTCAAATCAACTCTCCTTATCCCACGGGAGATGCACAGTCCAGTCCACTCTAACCCACAATCTTGACAACCAGCCAAGAATAATGTAATGATCCAACATGGGGTATCCCAAATACAGAGAGGTAAAACTAATAAAAAAAACAAAGACGCCTGAATCAATGTCCATGGGAGTTGGGGAAACAGTGTTGTCCCCAAAAAGTCTAAATGCGCTTCCCGGTCGTGATGCTGAATGCTTATGCCAAATACGTTGGATGGGGAGAGCGAGAGGTGGTACAGGTTTGTTGTTGTAGGGATGTAGAAGTGTCTATAGTCGTTTCATGTGGACATGTCGAGTGATTGAGTCGTTATGATGGCAAAAGTGTATGAGGAGTAATGGTAGAATGCGATGAAGCAAGGTTGTCGCGGTGGTGAGTAGTCGTAGAAAGTATTGAGGTGTCGGTTGTCTAAAGGGGTATCATAGTGTCGAACCGCTTCCTTGCTTATCGAGGTTGATTTATTTATTTATTTCTTGTGCGATTTGCCAGAGCGCGAGTAGTTTTTTCGAACGCGCTCACGACCGCGTCGCTCCTCCTCATCGCTGCCACTGCTGTGACGACGACGATCCTCCTCGTACCAGGTACTCAAAGCCTTTCCGCCAAAGGTAAGATCCTCGTCCTCGATGATTGTAGGTTGTACCCAGGCGTAAGCTGAAGGGTCGACTTCGCGAGCTGTAGGGTCGAGGGCCTGAAGATTGGGGACGTAGTAGTAGTAGGTTTCGGTTGTGTGAGCCATGATGACGATTGTGATTTGTGAAAAAAGTGATTTGTTTTTCACTTGGGGTTGTGGTTGTAGAGTTATATGTTATTGTTTGTTTTGTTTGTGTGTTGGTGTTTGTTGATGGTGGTTCCTGTCTGGAATGGAATGGCGCCTTTGGTAAATAAAGCAGGTGTCACTCTTTCAAAGGGATGGGAGATTGGTATGTGTGAGTCTTGATTTGTTTGATTGCGTCAAGCAAGAATAGTTTGATGAGGTCCAGCTCGTGAACAAAAAAGCAAAATCGCTAAAGTCAAGGCTGTTATCTCGTGATGTTGAATATGAAAGATCAAGAGAAAGAAAGAAGAGAGCTGGGGAAGGGGATTTCGGGGGGAAGGCTGATGGATATAGACACAGGCAGAGGCTGTATCCCGACCTGTAAGTGGGGAGTGAATAGATGGAGCCTCAGGTGAAGCGAAAGGAGGTGGGGAGTGTGGCGGGCTCTGTTTCTCAAGGAGGGGAGTGGCAAACGCCCCTAAGCTCCAAGTTGAGCCGCACTGTGCCGGTCACTGAAAGATAGTGAGCCTCAGAGGGACAGTGTCAAAGGATCATAGGTAATCCACAGTGGCAACTGGAGTCGTGTCTCGCGGTACCGAACAAGGCATCCCGTCTGCCTCCGCACAGTGAATCAACAACTTTGGGGGTGGATCTAGCCAAGGCCCGGAACCTCGTCCTGGACTCCTTTTTTCTAACATGGGAACCTATTTTTGAGGCCTGGGCGGGCCAGAAGGCTGGATCCATTCCTACAGCGTATTTTGCGGGGATGCGCGAGGGCCTGGATAAGAGATGCCCTAGCAGCCTGCATTCCACCAAATACTCTAAAGGTAAAATAGACAGTGACTAAATTGAAGTCTTTCGGGGCCACCGACTATCGTGACACGCGCGCCGAAAGTCGGCTTCGCGAAACTAGACGGGATCGTGAGGGAATTTTAAAAGGTGTTGAGATTTAATTCGCGTGTAGTACATACTATGGGAAAGAAAAGAAAAAAGCTTTGAGGGGATATGTCGGGTTGGGGTGTTGAATCCGTCATGTTGGAGTCAAGATGGATGGACGGTCTCGGTTGTGACTGGACAGGATAGAATGAGTTTTTTTATGTTATTTGTTCTTTTTGTTGTTTTTACTTCTGGTGGGAGAGGATCAGTGCCTATTCGAACGTCTACAAGCATTCTCGGCCGAACTAATTCGACATAATAGCGTAATAATCCTACAAGTTATCCATGTTTATTATTATTTACGCTGGTACGGCCTTGATACGATGTCAAGTCAGACAGGTTAAAAAAAAAAAAAAAAAA
>PVPY01000550.1:0-16359 GCA_002982035.1 Fusarium algeriense
TGACGATAATGCAACTGGCACTATCTTTCACTGACTCTGCCTGATCTGATGATCCCGAAGACGTTGGTCTTGGGGCTTCTCCCGCGTGCAAGGATAATGCTGATGAAGATGTCGTCGGCAATGGTCGTGCCTGCGCCGTCGGTGCTGGTGGCTTCAAAAGCTCCTCGTATCGTTGAGGGCATGTCTTTGAAGTCATTGTATGACCTATCTGGTGGCATCTGCTGCATTTAGGTTGTGCCTTTGGCCGTGCTGTTGCCTGAACTGCCTTGAATGCACTTGGCTCTCTCTGGGCGCTTGATTGTGGTCTACTAGTACTCGAACTGGCGGCTATCCGATCGGGTCGATGCCGAGGCTCCAGTAGTAACCGGTGAACACCATGGCGATTGAGGTGCTAATGTGTGTGAAAATGCTCCAGGCGAAGGGGCTGATTTTGTTCTTGTAGCGCCTGGAGAGTATGGGCGCAAGGGAGGCCGTGAGATCTGGAGAATGCACCGGTGCAAATTGGCAGGTGTTCTTTTAGGAGCAGCTTCTGCTGTTCTTCTACCTTGCGTAAAGCCTCGTGAGATACCCAGCTACGTATGGCACTGTATAGTGATCCAGAGAGCTCGATTGGCATTCTCATTTGCTGGCTGGCTTGGTTGGATTGCAGTTCGGCTAATTGATTGAGAAGCGCATGCTTCATAGCCCTCCAAGCCTCGAAGAGATCTAGCGTGGATTTCTTGAGGTGGCTCTTAAGGAGCCCATGGATACCCTCAACCCGCGAGGTGACTACGTTACCAAAATGAGGATGTTGATCAACCTAAGCCCTTACTAACCTTTCCTTGTACGGATCGAGCCAATTGGCCTTGATATAGCCAACCTCTTCAATGTATTGTGGTAGGTAGCGCCTTTCAAACTCTTGTACGCGCTGATCAAATGCTTTTTCATTAGGTGACTTCATGATTGAATGCTAATGATTGAAAAACTTATTCCAATCGGCCAGACCTTGCTGGTAGGCCTCTGGTCCTTGTTGGTGGCGCACGAATGTCGGCTGGCAATAACGGAGGACTGCCTTATTTGCATGCCATAGGCACAAGAGTGAAATTGAGGATGGAAAGCAGATTTCTGCGGCGTTCATATAAGCCTTATCGCGGTCTGTTAGGATAACTGATGGAAGTCTTGTGTGGCAGAGCTCATACAGGGACCTAAGCCGGTCCAAGGCCCATAGGTAGTCCTGCTCAGTCTCGCCGCTAAGGAATGCAAAGGCTATACAGAACGATCGCTGGTAGGCGTCAACGCCAATCATGTCAAGCAGTGGCATCCCGTATTTGTTTGTCTTATATGTACAGTCGAGGAAGAGCAGGTCTGGGTAGGCCTGAAGGTAAGCCCATGACTCTGGATAGGCGAATAATACCGCCGTGATTCGGTCCTCCGAATCAAGCTGCATTCGGTTCTAGAACCCTTCCTTATCCAGTTGGTTAGCAAAGGCGTGTATAGTGCTCTGACCCTCACAAAGCTCTCGTTTGCTATCTGCGATACGATTATAAATATCTTGCTGCGTTGCAATAGTGTTCGAATTCTGGCGGATATAAGTCCTAATATCCTTTGGCGCTACTCCTGCATTCGTAAGGCGGCTGACTGTCGACTTGTCTGCATCGGAGAGCTGCCGATGAACTGGATGGGCCCGGATCATTCTCTGAAAAGTAATAGAGATTCATATAATAGGTTAATAAAATATCTTCTAGTACCTTTGCGCGCCTATCATTGCGAGATTGTCTATATGTATCATTATGAGCAAGTTGTCGAAGCTATGAACCCTGCCCTACGGCTTCATATGCAGCTGGGGCATTCAAGGTACGTACTTCTGACAACCTGGGACTGGGCTTTTGGGGCAATTATTCTGGAGTCGGATCATTCGGTCCTTGCTCTAAAGAGCAATCGCGCAAAACGATAACGCCCTGAATAACGTCGTTATTCCATTACCTCACCCAACTGCAACTGCAACACTAATAGTGACGCAATGTTCTTGACTACCGCAATTCGTTGTGCTAACAAAGCAATCACAATTAAGTCATCTCCTAATACCTGAACCTCCTGGCAATGCCGTGCTTTTTGCCCGGATGCTCCGATGCGCGTTTAGGACTTAAAGCAAAACCGCATTTAGTACATATAATAGCTGCTTCCGGCAAATTGTGATAAAGGCTAAGCCTTTCAAGCTTCTGCAGCTTTGTCGGTAGTAAAGTAGAATGGCTATATTGCCTATGAATAGAGGAGCAGGCCATTATGACTAAGCATATATAAATATAATAGATAGGATGGAATGGCGGAGATGGATTAGATACCATATAGAGATGATAAACATGTGAGTTTTAGTAGACGATGGTAATGAATGTTTTTTTTTTTAGGTCTGGAGTAGTCAAGTTGAACTCAATAAGGGTCAGCCGACGGAAACGCGACGCGTTTCGTGTTTTAGGTTTTCTAATTTTCATGAGTGCGGTACAAGAAACGCAGTGCGTTTCCATCGGGGAAATATGGGGCGAAAATGCTAGACGGTGATTGGTTAAAAACAGGAAACGCAATGCGTTTCTGCTGATAATTCTTGAGTAGGCTGTCGACGCAAACAATATTGTCAGGCGAGAGGTGGGCCAAGGTCTCCCGTTGGTTTGGAATAGTAAGCGTGTCTGTAAGCACTGTTGGGCGCCCCTATTGTTACTGAGCTGCTCGCGGCGTAGTAGATCGGCTATACGTCGAATATAGACTAAATACTTAAATAGAACGTAACCCAGTCTGACCGGGAGGAATCGGACCACATAGAATTCGCGGTTCGTCATTCGCTTTGCTTTATGATGGCGAATTAGGTATACCATATAGCCCCCCCATGCGTATATCCCACAGCTTGCACTCGGACCGTTCTCAATCTCAAGGCTGAGAAGCTCCCTGATTTGTGGTGTCTGGCCACATGCAGTATAAAGGCCGCCGGCAAGCTGTTCTTCCATCTTGCTAACCAGTTTTAGATATTCTGTAACAGCATGCCACCTCCAACCGCCGTTTTGAGCTAATCCGGTTCTGCCTGCGGTATAAGCATGGACTAGTAATTCCAAGTAGGCTGACTCTAGACAGTTCTTAGGGTACTTGATGAAGCTATGACCACTTTTTGAACTAGAGATATTGTCTTTGACTCTCGATAAGTCAATGCTTGGCTGGATCCCAAACAGCAATCGATTGCATAGTGCTTCTGCCTGTGTAATAAAATAGTCTGGCAGTTTGTAGAACTCGCTTATTATTACTTAAACACTCGCATGAGACACTGTCTCACTATTGTTACTCCAGTGGAAAAGCATAGAGGGTGGTTCGTTACGTATAACATTACGTCCGAAATCTCATAGGCTGATTAGCTCCGCCAAAGGATATTGCGAGCCTAGAACTATATACTTGGCTCGGATTTTGTCAAGACACTCGAGAGCCCTAGCATCCTGCCGTTGAGGAATGCCTATGGATTGATATCCACGCAAAGGCAGTGCTTGCTCCAGGAATAATATGCGCTGCATGTAAATCATTACTGAGAGTTTTATATAGTACTATCGAGCTAGCTAGAATCTCTAGCAATCAGCGGAAAATCCAAGTATACCGCTAAAGTATATAAGCAGCATAGAACTTGGTTGCCTGTTGAGAAAAGGTTCAGTACTAAGCATAATATATAGTTGGAATAAGAGTTCAAGGAATTATCTGAATGCAGATGCAGCAGAGTCCCCTGATACCCCTGAGAATATATCTTGATGGGTTCCAGCTGTGTTCCCCTCAATATCGTCATAATATCCAGAATCATTATAGTCGCTCTCGGCGTCTTCGTCGTCATTATCGTCCTCAAGTTCCCAGGCTTCAACGTTCTCATCGTCTATCTCGTCATCCTCGTCACTTTCTTTCCCATCTAATCCCTGAGAAGTCCTTGTGTTGAGAGGGATGTTAATGGATTGGCTGTCCATAGGGCCGCAGCGTGTTCCAACCAGGGGGGCTCTCTGTCCTTCCATGACCGGCCAAGTTCCCTTTGACGCGTCAAGATACTTCCAAGCTGTATGCTCCCATATGCGATCTATCTGTATAGAGATCTCAGGCTTTATCTTCACATCCATCACGCCTCATCGAAGGTCTCCTGGCATTCAGTAGGTTCGCAGGATAAAAGCCAAGAATTACTTCTAAGTCCTTCTATATCTAATCTCACTATTCTTCTCTGCCATAAGGTTAAAAGCGACCTCTCGGCGGCTCTATAGCCTCGAACTAAGTAGCCAGCAAAGAAGATTGTGACTAGTACAGCGAATCGTTTCTTCACAACGGTCTATTACTAAGTCAAGTGCTCTCATAATGCATGAGATCTTCTGTTCGTCCTCTCGTAGGCTCACAAGGTTCGGCGCGCCTTCTAGATTGCCCTGCCCCAAGGTGTAGTCTGTATTGAGAGAGTGGCGATCTGGTAGTCTGATCAACGCTTGCAGGACGTCTCATCGGGACCCTCGGTAGATAGAAGCCCATTGTGTTCTATCTAGCTATAAGCTTGTAGCGGCAAATGTGTTGGTTCCCGTATTATTAATAGTTGTTTGGGGTTAACCTAAAGCTTCCCGATATCTAGATTCCCAGTCTATGACTTATTGTAGATGGGTAGATGCCTCAGATGTAAGAATACGGGGTGTTTCTTGCGGCTTCTTGGTACTTAACTTTACTTCCGACCTGCCTGCCCGTCCTTTCGTCTGTATGTTGATTTGGAACCATTTACTGCCTTCCCGAGAAGGAAAAAATCGTTAACATGCGACATGTTCCTCCTATGGTAGCTCGTAAGCGGATACGGGGCAATTCGGTGTTGGTCTTCCCCTGCCTCGTGGGTTGATCCATTGATGCTTTTCAGTGTAATGTTTTTATATCTTTTGGATGCGGCGAACGATATGGCCGCAAGTACGACACTTCAAACCATCTGGTTTTAGCGGCGCAAGATACGGGATGGGTTGAATTATATCCGTTGGGTACCGTAAATAGCGACGTAGGTCGTCCCGACTGTAGAGAATATTCGGGATCTGTTTTATCTTCTCTACTAGCTCCTGTCGACGGTCCGGCTGTATATCGCGATGTCGTGTTCTCAAGTGCGTAGCAACCTTATCGGCTATAGAGGCGAACTCACAAGCCTGGCACACGAGAAGGCGGTATGTAGAGAGAACAACGTAGGGATGAATTGCACTGCATGGTTCAGATCGCAAGCTCGCAGCCGTCATATTAATCGTCATAGTGACTGTGGCTTGATAGTAAGATGTGAATGACGATTGTATTTCAATCAATAACGAGACCATCTAGTAGTATGATTTACCCTCCCTATAGCACTTTACGCGAAAGGACGCGTCGCGCTCTAGATAAACCCCTGTTATGATCAGCAATACTATTCCTATATGTGGAACAATGTCAAATCAACTCTACACCCTGGCAATAATCAACCCTACTAGGTTTAAAGTGGGTCAATAAAATCAACTCTACTAGAGTTGATTTGGGACTGTAGTACTAGGTTAGACCTTAACCCTTACTTCTAAAACCCCTAACACTAGAGGTTAGCCTCTACTTCTCTTGCCTTAGACCTAACCTCTTAGCTGTAGCTCTTTAAACTTCTTACTACAGTCTGCAAGTACGTAGAGGTTACTTACCTTCCCTTCCCTTTGACCTCCTTCCTTTAACTCTCTAAGTCAACTCCAGACCTTAGAGGTTAGCTTTACTTCCTACCTTTGTTAACCCTTTCTTTGTCCTTCCTCTCCCTCCTTCTTCTGACTTTCCCTTTACCCTTACCCCTTAACCCTATCCCAATGTTGGTTTAGGGTTAGGGTTAGGGTTAAAGGCTACCATCAAGGGTTGGTCTAAGTTCTGGCTCAGGGTTACCATAGCAGCTAAGCAGTCCGTCCTTATCCTTCGCCCAACCCTCTTAAACACCCGCTACCCTCTTACCTTCCCCAATTAAATAAAAATCTGACGTTTTGCTTTAGGGTTAGGGTTAGGGTTACAGGTAGAATAGCCTTTCTTTTCAACATATCTACTAACCCTCTTAAACGCTTGCCTACCTCTTGACTTTCTACGTTCTACGTTAAAGGAAAATCCAGATTTTGGGTTACGGATACAGTTATAAGAATACCTAAAGTAACCTTCTAACCCTGTCCTTCCTCTAACCTACTCACGGCTATCTAATATTGCAGCAGGAGCCGTGCCTTTTAAAGCCTTAAACTGAAACTGTAAAAAGTATTAAAAAACTATATCTATAAACCATAACAGTAGCTATTATTTTACTATTCTAATTAATTATATAATAAATCATTAATAAAAAATAATCGTAATAGACTTCTTATTCTATATTATATAAATTCACAAAGTATTATACTATAATAACAAGAATACTACTACTTGTCCTTTTCCTCCTCATTCAAACTCTCTTAATAAGATTGCAGCCACGCAATTGGCGTTTACACATCGACTACCGCCTAGAGACGCACCTTTACCAAGCCACAGCATGTATTCCTGGCATGTCTTAAATGACTCGTTAAAATGCTTTAAGAACCATTTAGTACGGCCTGGTCGACTAAATGCGCCAAAGCATAGAGGCATTACTATATCTGGGTATTGGCATGAGTTGTCCCCTTCGTACTCTGGATCCGCAGCTCGGTAGATCTCTTGCGGCTGGTAACACTTCTAGCATACAGCGTGCCGGTCTATCTATTCCTTCTTCTTGCTCTGACAGTCTCGAAGTGCTTTTTGCTTAGCTCGAATCCAATCAAAACGTCGAGCACAAGCTGTTACGGTATGCTCAAACGATTTTCCTTCTACGTGGCAATAGAGGCAGCAGCCTTTCATTGTCTTAAGATCTCTTTCATACCGACTTAATTCTTCATTACGTACTTGGTCCTGATGGAGCACCTCGGCAGGTCCAGTAAAGATCATCTCACTAACGGTAAGGTCAGCGCTGCCGTTGTCCCTGTCCTGTCCGGCTTCAGTCTCATCACGTAGGGGCCGTGGTAGATGGAACTCTAGGGTAGGCGGTCGGCATTGCGCATGATGCTCGGGACAAACGCTACAGAGCTCATCGCCCTCCATGCACTACCGCCAGTCAGGTTTGCTATCAAGGAATTGGCTCAAGACCCCGCGCGAGCAGTATTCCTGCAAAAGATACAGTTGCATGGCCTCTTTGTCTGCTGCTACAGGTCGACCTAACTGCGGCTGCCAGGCTGCACTAAGTAAAATGATCGACTCGGCTACTTCGCCATCCCGACCCGCTCTACCTGACTCCTGAGAGAAATCCGTCAGAAGGCTCGGGGCATCGACGTGAATGACCAATCGAATATGAGGGTAGTCAAACCTAGGACCCAGCGCTGACGTCGCCACGATGATAGGCGAATCGGCTGCCGTTAGCCATCGCTCTATGATCGCCATCTTCTCTTCTTCTGTGCCGGACTCGGCTGTGTAGGACGGACAGCCGAGCATGTTAGCAAGCTCTGCCACGAGATCCTTCGTCGGACAGTATATAATGACCCGGTCCCGCTCGCTCTTGAATAGGTCTGTCTGGGTCCAGCAAGACTGTACAAGACAAGCTGCCTGCTCACATAGATTGCCTAGCCCACGTTCTTGCTGGATGATGTATCGGATGTTAGGACGATTTGTTGACTCTCGGACGATATGCGGCCGTACGAGCTTATTGTGCTCGAAGAAAAGCTCTTGATAGATTGGTGGTAGTGTTGCTGTCAGCCAGACAGTCTGTGTATGAATCTGCCGTACGTGCTATGCTAGCTGCGACATACTTCGTTGGTAACAGCTTGCTGTGATCGTGAGATGGCATTCATCGATTACGATCCGATCTAGACACTGTCTATCAGACAGTCGGTTGGCATACTCTAGGAACGCTTCTGTACAAGCTGCCTCGGCCGATACAATAACGATAGGGGCTGATTTCTTCGAGCCTGGGCGCCAGATATAGTGCTTTAGCGCAACTTTATCAAGGCGCCCGAGCATATTACCACGTAAGGCTACAGTGGGAAGGATCAGAATGGTTGTTTTAGCTCCCGCCAGTGTGGCTCTAACTATGAATACCAATGTCTTCCCCGAACCCGTTGTAAGAACGACGATGACCTGCTCAGGTGCATGTGGACCTATGGTCGCCAGCATGGCATCCCGCTGACCAGGGCGACGCAACTGTAGCTCTGGGTCGTTATGCAGCCTACGGGCGGCCGCGGTGATTCCATCTTCTTTGGCAGCCGGCCTTGCACGAAACCGTACCTTCTTGCAAGCATTGAGTAGCCCTTGAGCTTGTGTATCCGATACGGCAGGGGGCCGCTTACCCTGGAGCACTTAATTAATCTGAAATAGAGACCGCTAGCTTTGAGACGCTCGGTAGGCACGGTGAAGTAAGCTTGTTACGGTCAAGGTCGTACTGCCGGCATAGCTATAGTTAAATGTCCGGAAACTATAATTGCTCATCCCGGTAAGGTACGTAAGATCCGCTTTATCCTCAACTTCTTCAGATACCGCGATCTCACCCATATCGAAATTAGCCTACTCCCTAGCGCTAAACTTCTCCTTTGTAATAGAAGCAGCAACTTGGCGCCACCATGCCACCTGGAACTGGGGCACCTCTGCCCGCACACATGCCCTCCGGAGGCAGGATAAGACCATACTGTCCCTCCAGACCTCGCCACTAAGCTTTGACTATAGGTATGGCGAAAGTAGAGCCCCCGGCTTGCTCTAACGTAGAAAGGCCTGACGCAAGGGCAGTACGAACGCGAGATATGTCAAGAGGAGGTTTCTAACGGCCGGGGGTAGGAACCTGATGTTATCCTTCTCCTCCCCGGTCTGTTCCTGGCTTTTACTGTATTGCATATATATCATAACTATCTTCTCCTATAGAAATACCGATCGGCGGCGGGCACCCGTGTTGATGTACGTGATGGAGAGTAGTTCTGGGGAGCGTAATGGAGGGCCCGAAGGAACCGAGATGGGTGCCAGTATCCTCTTGAGGAACTCCTGAACATGCGCCTCATAGATAGCTATCGCCTTGGGGCAGAGGCGAACCCCACCGTTTGGATCCAGCCGCACGAATACCTGCCGTAGATCCGCCCTCTCTTCGATCTGTCGGAGCAGGGCGTCATGCGTCCCCGCTAGTATCTCGCGATTCCTCTCGTCTGTCAACCACGAAGCGCCGTAGTCGTCTACATCTAGATCGTCGTGCAGCCTCCACGCCTCGATCGGAGCAACATCCCTCATTCCAAACAAGAGCTCATCATACAGAAGCGAGTGCGCCTGGCGGAACTTAGACTCGACCAGCTGTATCACTTGTTCCATGTGTAGTTTCGTCCCCATATAGTCGACCGTTTCCCTATCAAGGGACCAGCGGGCTTGGTGCTTGGTAAGACTGGTGCGGGAGGCCGCAAGGAGATATAGCCTCCATTGCAGTACATGTCCGAAAGGTGTCTCCGCCATCTGCTGAAAGTACTTCTTGCACATTTGATCCAGCAGATCGGGGATTCCGTCTTCGTCGTCCTGCTTCTGGAAGCACACGAAGTCGAACAGGATGAGCTGGGCAGTCCAGGTGAGTGCCGATAGATTGCTGTTGAAGTTCCCTGGTTCGCGCCATGTGCACCGCTTTACCACCTTGTCAGCCCCTTTACTACAGGCCAGCATATAGTCAAAATTACAATCTCCATTCTAACTACTGAATTATTCTTCACAGGAACAAGTACTTATATAAATAGAAATAATATAGGCCTATCTAATTTTGAGTATTAGATGGGGTCAATCTCGAAATATCTAATTCTTCCTTTGGCGGAGCAGAAGGTCTGCATATAACAGGACTCGAATTTCCGCAACTCTTCCGCTCGCATTGGCGTCATTCCTATCTTATGGCTTGATATATAATCCCTAATCTTGTCCGAAGATGTTGTGAATCGTGAAGGTCCTGCCGTATAAGGACAAATATTACACCGAAACCCTTTATATACTGGTAAACCTTGAATCTAGGCAACCTTTTGGTTCGGTATGTACAATTGAGAAAAGCGACAAAGCTCATACTAGCTGAACCTTTCTATCAATATCTTGCAGGCTGCACCTGTGATCTGGTGGATAGTGTTTAAGTGGCTGTATAACGACCTGGTCCCTGGCTGAACCATCGAACCGCATGTAATGCATATTAGAATCTGGTACTGGCAGTTGTAGAGAAACCCATCGGAGAGATCGTTTGTATTTTCACCACCTAAAGCTATCTTAACTCTCTTAGGAGCTCTTTCAGGACTCTCAGGGCTTAAGGCTCTCTTCCACGTATGCAGTGTGACATTGAGAGACTTGCAGGGTTCCTTATCCTAAGCTTGGCAATTATTACGGTAATATTAGACATTCCAGTCCTACCACATTGCAGAAAGCCGATAGTACATTTCGAGAAGCTCCGGTTGCAGTCGAGATAGTAGAGCCTTATCGATAGCATAAGCTGTTAACAGCATTCGAGGGTAATAGCCAGCTCCTGCCGCGAACATCCGTATCGGATCGTCCGCGCTGGTTGGGTAGTAATAGTTTCTTTTTTCCACGAGCTTACTAATATACCGCTTCGAAATTGCCAGGGATGCTTGCCTATATAAGAAGAAGGTCCATAGTATGACGAGATCTCGAGTCAAGTATTTAAGAATGCCCAAAGCCTAAGCCAAGCTCAAATGCTTTTGCCTCCCAGAGGGATCTTAAAAGAGAAACTCATTACATTTATAATGAGGCATCTTCAAGGCCGTTGACAAGAAATCAATCGTAGGCCGGATCATAGCGAGATACTTCAGTAAGCTTAGACTGAGATTTGCCGGAAGATATCAAACAATATAAAAAGAATAGTTATTCGATGCTCTTGCCTTATTGTAACTTATCACGATTATCATCCTTCCCCCATAGAAAAAAACATTGCGCATAGTAAGCTCGGTATTAACGCAACGAATGCTAGTTACTTCACTGCCACGGCCTGGTAACCCGCCTGATATCTGTAACGCAGCGAAAGCCGATTTGTTGAGATCGAGGCCAAGATTCAAGTATGCTAGACATGTGTCAGGACACCAATGAGATGCAGTTGCAAAGGGTTTGCCACGGAATTGAGACGTGCGAAGCTTGTTTATCAGCATCTCCCGTGCATCTGATAGCTTGTTCTCAGGCTTTTGTAAGAAAGACCAGCCGGCCTTTCGACAATTCAGATCATCCCTGACGACATCAACATTGAAATTCGGCTTTAAGCCCAGCATCATTTCTTCAACCTGCTGCTCGACCAGTGCTATAGCCTTATGGTAAGTTTTGCAGAAGTCGGAAAGTTTTACTTCTTTATCATTACCCACCACAAACGACCAGCCGTCAGGAGCCCAAGAGAGGTTACCGGGCATGCCCTCCTATCTCACAATAGACTTAGCAAACGCCTTCAGTTCAATGAGTTCTCCGAAAGGTGTATAGCAGCCTCGTACAAGATATCTTTAACGGATTGCTTCGAGCCGCTCTAGTTGGGAGTGGTATTGATCTCGGGATGGCCAGTGGTACGCAAGGGTAGTATAGCTATATAGAGGAAGAGCATACTCCAAAAAGAGTACACGTCCAACCCACATAAGTGCCGCTAGCCCGCCCGTAGAGTTGTAAGCTGGGTAATAAGACATGGACTGTCTTTGAATCCCCATAACAGCAGTATAATATATAATAACAGAAGACGATATATCTCCAGTAGGGTCCTAATGTATCCAGAACATCATTGAGAGTTAGAACAAAGCTTCTAATAACTCCAGCCAAGGCCTGGATGGTAAGGGGAATTCGGACTGATACTGTGAGCTATCATCTATTCCAATGCTCGCGTCTTCTTCAAAATCTGTCTCCCCATCGCTCTCATCACTACTTACATAGCTTAATTCATCATCCTCAACAGGTTGCCTACAGGAGTAGCCTTACTCACGACTCGGAAGTTAACTCGCAAGAAATAAGATGTAATGTATCATCTTTTCTTCTTTTAGTCCCAGCTTGAAATTGTAGAGCTCTTAACGCTATCGTTCCTTGAATCCCAAAAACCGAAAGACGAAACATATTAATCGCTTCCAGACGGAAATATATCTTTTTAAGCACAATACAGCTCGGAACGGATATAGCCAAAAGTCATTTCTCGAATACGTATTAAGCCAGCAGCGAGATGTATATAACGTGCGGGTCATTGTAGCCATCACACGATTGAACATAATATCAACACCCTGTAGTAAGATGCATAGCTGAGCTTCGGCCTCAGCAGAGCTTTCAACCGAACTTCCCTTCTATTTGCCAAGCAGATAATCTTAGCCTTGGACGAAGTCGGGCTGTTGTACTGTTGTGCTAATAACTTCGAGTGATCGATTACGGAATAGGTCAGGCCAGCGAGTATATCGGAGCCATAGTGTCGTCTCGTTAGGGTTAATAACTCCAGCACGGCTATAGGGACTGCTCCCCTTATGTAATTCTAGCGTTTCCATCCCGTTTCGCAACTCAAGACTTAGTCTTCATTCACTGCAAGTTGCCTTTGAAGAACATTAAGGGCTATTCTCTCTACAAAGTTTAGACCTATCCTAAAGCGCGCCTCAAAGACGCGCTATTCGCGTAGAATTCCATAATCAAACTTTAATTATATTACATATATTACATACATTGCGAAGCTTTAAGCTACCACCTCAAACTCTATAAGAACCATCCAGGGTTAGGACCAGAGCACCAATGAGATAATTAAGCGCCCCTGCCATCGCTGAAACTAGAGTCGCGGCAGTCTCGCCAAGTAGCCCCTTTCAAGTGAAAGAGGAAAACAGGGATAACGGCCCAATCAAGACGCGTAAAAGTCCTTTTTCACTTGAATTTAGAGCTGGAATAATGATGTAGGATGGTCCCTCTCTTCGTCTTCTTCATCATCGCCTGACCCATCCTGCGGGGGGCTAGATGAGAATAGACCAGTGATACGCCGTAGAAGGGCCAATAATACCCTATCTTCTGCACGTATACTATATGTGAATGGGTAATGTGTTGATTCTTTATGATATATCTCATTATTATTATCATTATCATCATCATCCTAGTCGACAGTAAGAACGTTATGATAAACATAGAGCTTGCTTAGACGGTAAGTATATTATACTTGGGACTAATAGGCATATGCCCCTTATATAGAGTTACGTTAATCTCTAAGATACGATAAGTCTAGCGCTATACTCTCGGTGTGGCGGTTTTAGAATGGGTACTGCTTAGCTGTATTAAAGGGAACTTTAATAAGGTTGTAGAACTAGCTATATATAAGACTATTTCGAAGCTCCTAGCTTAATGAACTAGGAGTAATGGTTATATCTTTTGCATTATGAAGAGTAACAAACGGATAGGTCGTTATGTGGATTAGCGGAGCCTGGCGTTTGCCTAATTTATCCTTACAAGCATCTTCCTTACGATAATACAGCCGATTTTAAATCTAGCTTTACTATAGCCAGTAACGCTAGAGCCTATCTATATAGTAATAGCGCTAGAGAAGCATGCATCTATATAGTCCTATATCAAACGGCATTATCTAGCGACTGATGTTAATATAGGTAACTTCTAAATTAATATATACCTTATTAACCGTAGAATTCTAATAGTGCTGCCACTCTATAAGTACCGATTTAAATATAGGCCGCATCTATATTAGTTTGGTATTCTTAGTAGCCATATAGAGTTACAACCCTATATATTCCGGCTAGAGAGCAGCCCTAGAATATATCTCTTCCTATAAAGCTATAAGGTAGTAGGACTAAAGCGTAATGTAAAAGTGCTTGCGTTGTAACCCTGGCTGTACGGCCGGACTGTCTTGTCTTTTCGCTCTAGTAAACCTACCTAGTTCTTCTTCTATATCAGCCTCCTCTTCCTCTGCTACCGCTAGAGCTATTAATACTTCTTAGGGCATACTGTAGTCTAAAGATGTAATAGCATATATCTTTAGGATATACTAGAGTATATTATTATTATTAATAATAGCTTATATGGTAGGTAGTATTACCTCTTCGTATTAGTATATAAAGTTCTTTTTAAGAATATAGGTCTAGCTGTAAGGATTAGAGAGCTTACTAGAGAAAAGGGCAGGGAAGAAGGCCTAGATAAACGTATCTATAAGGCCAATAATACATCTAAGGCAGTAGTTAGGGATAGTATAGAGAGGCTAGGTTGTTACTATACTATCTTACTTATGCATACCTAGGATTTCTATGCTTAGATAGATATTATTAACTAGGTTAAGCGTAATATACAACTAAGTATACTACTAAATCCCTAGCCAGGCCACACCAAGGGATATAGGGAAGCTATAAAGACTATTAATATTATAGGATAATAATATCCTATTATCTTCTAAACGTCAAGCGCTATAGTTAGAATGTATATAGAGATAGGGCAGATCTTATTTACCCTCTATTAAGCCTTCTATAGCGGCTTTATAGGGTCCGCTATAGCGTATTAAGCTAGCATCTAATAATAAGGACTCCTACATGCTAGACCTTAAGAGATCCTTCGCTAGGTTAAAGACGTAAGGTAGTAGCCCGTTTATACTATCCTCCTTAGTTATACCCTCTAACCTCTTTATAATATCTAATAGAGAAGAACAATTTAGAGAGATACCTCGCTTTATAGTTATATCTACTAACTAAGAGGAGTAGTCCTCTTTATATTGCCAGGACGTATATCCTACCGGTCTGCTTTACTCTTAGAATAGGAGTAATATAGGGTTAGCTAGCTTTAAGATAGTAACTGCATTATTACTACTACTCTTCCTACTGCCAATAGAGGTAGTACTGTAATTTATTATTGCGCCTAAATATTGCAATATTACCTTAATTTAATATAATATAATACTAACCTCTCGTAAGTCTAAGTCTTACATCTTAGATAAATATAGCTCTTGCTATATTTAGTTAAGTAGCCTAGGTTAATCTTCTATTATTAAATCCTTACTATAATACTACTCTTATGCAGTTAGAAATTATTAGGTATATTCTATAACTATAATACTATATATCTAGCTATTTACTTATTAAGTAATTAGTATATTATAAATAGATATAGGCGTAAAGTTTAGAAGTACTAAATTGTAGATATTTCAGAGCGTAGAATAGTAGCAGTTATTATAACTTCCAAGGGAATTACAGAAAAAGAAATACAGCCATACTAACTAATAGATAGTAAGTAACTAGTAACTAACCCCCTCCTTAATACCTAGGCGAAAGATTAATAGTATTATAGCGTTATGCCGTCTTATATCTTTAATCTCGGCCTAGCTTAGCTAGATAGAGTTATTCTAAGGCTTACTAAGATAGATAGTGCGTATAAGCGTTATAACGTCCTAACGGCCGCTTAGCTTAATGGCTAGCTGCATACTGTAGAGAATGTTATTAGTAGTAAGGTAGTCTTCCCATTCTAGCTAATAGTAGAGGTTCTATAAGTAGAGCTTATAATAGATCTATTCTACTTTAAACCCTCTTAGTAATAAATTAGAGGATGGTAATATAGCATTAAAACAATTAATAAAGCCTAAGTATTCTTATATAAACCTTTATATACCTATAGCTAATAGTAAAAGAAATCTATTATAGTTATAAGCTTATAAAGTTACTCTATTAAAAGAGTTATTTAAGGAGTAAGTATAAGGCTATTATACCTAATTATCTAACGTACTTATATTTCGTAACTATAATAATAGCATTGCAGATAATATTATATGGCTTTATCCCTAGGCTTTATTAGATTTACGTAATAACTAAGTAGAGCCTTAAGATTATAGAGTTAAGGATCTTATATCGCCTTATAAAAACGCTAAGCTAGAAGCTATTAGTAATTTAATTGTATTTAGTAAGTCGTATTAGTACCTCTATTAAAATAAAGCTATACTTAATCTATAGGTTTATAAACTTCCTACTAAACTATTACTACTATTCCTCCTTATTACCTTACTATCTAGCGATATTGTAATAAGTAACTACTAGACCTTATTAACTAAATCCTATAGCTCTTTATCTTAAGCTTCAAGCTATAGAGAATTAGCTTTGCCCCTATTAATAACTATATTATAGCTATCTCTTATATTATCTTATCCTTATGATATAAGCTTATATTATATTTAAGAGTCTTTAAATAACGGATTGTAGTTATCTTTAGGTATATTATCTAAACTTAACTATACGGCCTGTAAATTCTCATAATGGTTCTAGATAGGTAGATTCTATAACGTTAGTGCTGCTATTAGGTCTGTATCTGCCTTACCTAGCGCATTATAGTTACCGGTATAAGTAGGCTCGGCTACTATATCTTACTCTAAAGGTATTAGTATGTAAAGATGCGGCTCTAAGT
>PVPY01000553.1:0-13024 GCA_002982035.1 Fusarium algeriense
TCTAAGGACACCCATTAGCTTGCTGACCACCACTTCCATATGGTCCCATAATAATACGCCGAGGAAAGCCCCCCTTCGGTAGGTGAAGCCGTTGTCTCGACCTGGATATTCTCATGGGCCGGCGTTAGCATCCATCGGTTATCCCGCTTCCATTGCAATTCAGATTCTAATAATAGAAACCCTTTAAGTACCTTGCAAGGTGTCAGTAAATATAGGTTGTATTCCATTAGCCACAAAAGTCCCTTCATAAAACCGTAAACAGGTATATCGAGATCGCGAGGGGATCATCCAATACATGTAATACACTATCGAGAGTGCAGTATTTAGCCGGCAGGAGTGGAGAAGTGTCAAGAATAGGTCTATGGGGCTTATAAGAGTGAGCCATACTGTTGCTTTCAAAAACCCGCAGTTCTCATTCTCTATAACACTTCTCGAACTAAAGTTGCCTCAATATTACTCCTTTTACTTCTTTCAAATAATTATGATGTCATCCCATAAAGTTGTTCTTGTCACTGGAGCCACTGGGTTCCTTGGGAAAGTAGTTGTCGAGGAACTCCTGCGGCTTCGTACAACCCACAACATCCACCAGGTCATCCTCCTCCTACGCAAGAAAGACCCTTTCAATGCAAAGGCTCGTTTTGAGCAACAGATTGCTGTATCTCCATGCTTCAGGTTTCTGCCGAATGGCTGGGTAGAATACATCCAAGTTGTGGAGGGTGACTTGGCAAACTTCCGCTGCGGTTTGGAAGAAAATGAGTACGGCCAGGTTTGCGGAAGTGTCACTCACATCATTCACACTGCTGCCTGCATCAAGTTCGATAGCGAGGTCTCAGATGCTATCTCTTCCAACATTGATAGTTCACGTAATGTGCTCTCGCTTGCGAAGGACTGCGATAAGCTTCGACAGCTTATTGTCACGAGCACTGCATACGTTACTCCACCTCAACAAGCTCCCATCTATGAGACCTTGGTCGAACTACCACGGCCAGCTAGCAAATTGATCTCTGAGCTGAAGAGCGGGGTTATTGGGAAACAGCAAGCCATCGCTGCCACTGGACACCCAAACATATACAGTCTTTCGAAGTGCCTCGCCGAACACCTGATCTGCGAGACAAAGGGCTCACTTCCGGTCACTATTGTTCGACCAAGTATCATTTGCGCCGCGCTACACCATCCAATGCCTGGATGGATTGATAATAAGGCCGCATTTGGAGGTTTAGTTCTTGGCTTCGGCAGTGGTGTTCTCCGAGTCATTAACGGGCGGCCAGAAGCCAAGCTGGACATCGTGCCCGTGGATGTTGTCGCAGGGCATCTTATTCGCGAAGCTTTCCGCGAAGGCTGTGAAGACATTGAGAGACCAAATGCTCGTCTTGTCTTCTGTGTTTCAACAAAGAAGAGGTCCGTCACCTTGGGGGAAGCCTGCAGGTTGCTGGAAGAATTCTTCAAAGACTCCTTCCGATACATTGGTCCTCAAGGGCATGTTTTGAAACTCTACCAATTTCTTCACCACTATTTTCCCCTTCACCTGCACGCAATGGTCAATCGCTTCAAGGGTAACCTGACTAAAGAGAGGGCGGCTAGGAGGTCGTGGAGGATTGTAAGCGGTATGAACGCTGTTTTTAGCCCCTATACTAACTACACTTATGATTTTCGACCTCTGGAGCCATTAGCTCCTTTCGACCCGAGGGAATATATAAGTATAGTTTGTAGTGGTGTGCAGAGGAATCTCATGCAGTCCAAGCTCTAGAATCACTGTGTAAATATAGCTGGATGAGGTTTGCTGTGCAATAGTGATAGTATTGATTTATCTAGCTACCTTGAGTTCCTGACAAGATAGTTGAGGAAATAAGCCTGATTCATATATCCGCTACCCAGATGAACTAGAAAAGTGATGCGGACCATAATGTATACAAGTCGGATGCTCCTTGTCTCGTTTACTCCTCTCAGCCTACAAGCATAGAGCCTCCGGGACGGCTCATTTCTGATACCCACGACTTAACATCCGCGACAGCGGTTTTAGGGCTATCCCGATAATCGAGTCTGAGCAAGTACTGCTGAATTTCAGCCGGGGAAAACTTAAGCTCTGGAATCCTGCCCGCAAATTCCCGTGCCATCAAATCCATCTCTCCATTGCTATCTGAGCGGTAGTTGCTTCTAAAGAGCTGTTCTATCTGGGATCTGGAGGCTTTGGTCAAATGAACTTGGTAATCAACACGACCGGGGCGGACAATAGCTGGATCAAGTGAATTCCGGTTATTGGTTGTTATGACCCATATATGGCCCTCTGGGGCAGAGAATCCGTCAGTGGCATTTAGATATCCACTTAGAGTAACACTATGCTCGGAGCCTGATGAAGTGCGGACTAGGCCTGCGGAGTCGATGTCTTCGATTAACAAAATACCTCGTTGTGGCAAGCTGTTCGTAAGGGAAATAAGAGATTCGTCAGTCAATACCCTATCGCTTAGGCTGAGGCAGAAAATAGGTAGCCTAAATACGCTCGCAATAACATGAATAAGGCTTGTCTTCCCTGTTCCTGGAGGCCCATAAAATAAGTATCCTCGTCTGTAAGGGATTCCTTTTTTATGATAGTACTTTATAGAGTCCTGTTGCAGGTATTCGTTGATATCGGCAAGTAGATCCTCTATGATCTTAGAATCTATTGCGAGAGTCTCCATTGGCCGAGATGCACGAGAGGCTAGTTTCGTCCAATGTGGCGGCCCAGAATGATACCTAGGGTACCATACTTCAATTTTGTCTCTCTTATGCCTCAGAACATTATTCATTGAAGTTTGGAGAAGTTTTTTGATAGGCTCTTATCTAATGTTAGTGCTAAGTAAGTATTATAATTAGGCATAGCTTACCAGTTGAGTTTCCAAAGCAAGACAATGTGTACTCTATACGATTGGATCTAGCAGCATTATAGTAATCTGTGACCTTTCGCCCTTCAATTCGAAACAGTTTACCCTGTTTCCAAAACCAAGATGAAGCTAGAGGGTAAAATACTATTTCCTACTTGAGTAAGCAAAAGACCGTATTAATTCAGGCGCAACTCACTTGGCGTGACCATATTGAAAAAGCTGTATATTCGCCAGGCTTTTCAACACCAGTTTCAAGCTCGTTACTTGACGCTCTATTAAGCGAAGCAATAGTATTTCTGCTCCAAGATGCCTTTTCAATGGACAAGTGCTCAACAGCACGGACAAGATCCCCAGGAGAGATCTCAACGGTAGTCATCATAGTCATTAGGTAGCCGCACATGAAGTGTATTGCCTTGTAGATGACCCAGGGTGCGAACAGCATGGTGATTGCGACAAAGGGATTGAGGCCAAGTGATGCAAAGTAACGAGGCAAAGGACGAAGGGCTGGGGCGAAGAGGCCAAGGCCAATAGAGTTGAGCAGAAGGCTGAATACCTCTCCTTCTTCTACTGTTGACTCCATTATAGAGAGTATTTGAAATAATGAACGAGAATTTGATCGGCACAGTTGCGGTATTTTTCAGGGGAAAAAGATGGCAGACCATCGGGGTATATATAGATAAGGATCCGAGACGTTTTCTCTTCCCGCCCCCTCTTTCACTAAGCTTCAACCAACTGTCCATTGGGTCAGGCGGCTTATGATCTCCCCAACCCTTAGTATTTAGGCCGAAATTTCTGGTCTTTAAACGAGCCCAGGCCATTGACCGCCTTTTCACCAGCTGTATGTAGTAACATATAGTTTCGCTACCTCAGCATCATGACATCCCACTAGATAGCCTAATTGCTGGGCCTGATAGCGACCATGAGCTAGAGGCGGCATGCGATATGTTTGGATGGATGCAAGACTGCTTTCCTCAACCCATTGCCTCATAAACTTTCCTCGTTGGCTAGACTCAAATCGCAAGCGTCACAGACTATAGAACAGCCTCAACTTACTATCTTATACTGCCAGTTCTTTTTCCTGTATCATTATAATAGCTCAACGATGAGATTTGGACTTAATTACACAAATCCATTCTATATCCTCATTATACAAGATGCCAGTCTGCTTATAACGGTAAACCCCCTCTCAACGCATTTTACAAGTCCCGTTCGATTCTTATTTGTCCTCGTTCTACAAGCCATACTCTCCGACACTCTTTTGATTGACTTCTCAATCATAATGCTATCAGATCCGTTCAATATATGACCTGTGAGTAGCTGTCGAAGTTGGCGCTGGTCAAGATCAAGCCCTGGGATCATGCCCTTGACTCTGGCGTGTTGTACGGGTATCGACGGGTTATAGCTGGCCGCAACAACCGGAATATTGTATTCCTCAATAACCCTTTTGATCACATTGGCTGCTTTATCAGGTATATACCCATCGTCGTACGCTGTGACAACAAATGCACGAACTCCCTCATCAGCGGCCAGCTTCAGCAGCCTTCCGTCAAACCCGGAATAGGTTGTTAGTAGAGAAACTTCTGGTAGTGAATCGTTTGGCACATGTCCATTGATATCGATCTTTTCCGTGGTGTAGCAATCCGAGACGTCCCATAAGGAGCATTTCCCCCTTTTCACCGTTCCTATCGATGAACCAGACCTGACCTCAAAATAACCATTCTCCTTGCGTAATCCCCATGGGAGGCTGGCTGTACCTTTCATGACCATAGCAACCTCATGATACTCTTCACTCCAGCGAGGAGTAGATGCCAGTATGACCGCGTCGATAAGATTCTGGGGCCCATCTGCATCATAAGCTGTGTGTGGCTTGAAAGCTGCTGTACAGACCACCGGCTTATTACTTTTGATAGTGAGGGACATGTGTACAAGAAACTCGAGTATATTGCTTGTACCAGTAGATACCACAACTCCATCTGAAACTTCGAGCTCTTCTTTGATCCTTTGGGTAATAGCCAATTTGTGCGATAGTGTCATATCAACGCTGTCAATCGACATGATTTGCTTAGGGACCACATTGGCATATTTTCCCAGGGTTTCTTTGATATCCTGTATGACATCCTCAATTGGTACAGCGCCGGCTTTATAATGTGTTGTATTTGTTGCAGATTCGGCTACACCGCTGATAGTACCTCCGAGGTGTAGAAGGGTGATTTTGCAAAGCACATTAAAAGTGAGCTCTACGAAGAGGAATAAGACCAACGTGAATGATTGTATCATACTGATTGCTTGTTAATTAGGATGACAAATTGATGGGGTAGAAAGAAAAGAAACACAAGACATGGAAGGGGCGCCGTCCACACATAAATATATGAAAGTTCTTTCAGCAAGGGTAGCTTTCAAAGGCCAAATGGAGCATTCTGTCGGATCAAGCCTGACTTTATTACATATGTTATGTATCTACTTATAAAGGCTTAGGGAGTCCTGAATCCCCGCTCGATCTGTGTAAATAATTTCTCAATCGTTCCATCAAGGGATTAAACTCCTCCACCATGTGTAAAGGCAAGGGCGAAACCTTCCATGTTGCCTCACACGCCTTACAAATGTTCTGTAACAGGTTTTCCAGTGTATCTACCGTGCTGATAATAACCTTGGCCTTCGGGAAACTCTGTGCCATCTTGCCGAACGTCTCATCCATCGAGAAGAGCTTTACAGCAAGTCGGGTATATATAGCCTCGTTCCCTTCAGCTTTGACAAATAGACTCAGGGCAATGATCACAAAAAAGAGCAAGAACTGCCAACCGTTACGTACACTTGCACTGACCTTTAGGCATGCAGTATACTGAATTTGTGCACCATTGGCACGGCTTCCGCTTTCTCTGCTTACAGTCAGGCATTGGGACTAAGCAGAGAGGGTATGAACAGCTTACAGGTCATCATCTCGTATCGCCTTAGCTTGCTGACTTCTTTTTGCCAAAGGAACAAAAATTAAATAGGACACTCCTCCCACAAAACAGAGTAAAGCGATCACAATGAAAATCGAGAGCCACCAAGGGAAAGCCACATTCAATACTTGACCGATTGTAACTGCTGCTGGTAACCCCTTTACCACGACACCCCTCAGTAGGACGTCCAATGCTAGTGACTTTCGGGCAGATCGCAACCTTAAAAATTCTCCCTCAACCACACAATAGTATGACAAGCTTTCCAATGCTGGCACTAGATGGCGCCAAAATCCGGCTTGGAGATGATCGCAAAGAAAGGGGAACAGCAATGGCCAGATGGAAGATCTCACTCTCGATCCTAGCAAAGTAAAAATGCCAGAGGTCATCAATGGGAGTAACCCTAGAATGACACAGGCAGTGAAATTGGCAACGAAGGGTACGAGATAACGAGTGTTAACTGTTTCGCGGACGCGATGGGGAAGAAGAGGTGCTGTCTCACTCACTGTTGCCAAGAAGAGGTAATGGACAGGTTTGATGGAAATGAAGACCACAGGCAGGCCCCCTATATATGTATATGACCTCTTATGCAAATTGTGCTAGGTGTCATCTATTCAAAATACACAATAGACCTGGCTTATCACCTTACGCCAGGTAGATTGAAGACATTTTTGGGGCCACATGCATGGAATTCACGGAGAGTTATCCAATCAATGAATCATTCTATCAATCTTATGTGAATCAATTAGCCAAGGTCAGACCCAAGTTCACAATTTCCATCAACTCAAATAAGTCCGACTGGGTAAGGCCAGTGACATGGTCAGCGTTGAGCTATTGATACAATTTTGACAAATATGAAGCCTTCATGAAGGATGGCTAGTCCTCACCAATAAATGTGTTCCACATTTGAAAGTACAGGCCTTTAAGTTTCAGGAGTTCCTCATGAGTACCCTCTTCGGCGACCCCAGTATGGCCTTCTCCAGAAATATTCAAAGCGATGATCCGATCGGCCCTTCTAATCGTAGATAGACGATGCCTAGCCAAAGAGTCAGAATCTGTTACGTTAGGGGGGAAGAGGAGGGTACTTACGCAATGATGATAACCGTCTTGGTCTTGCTGAGCTCTTTGATTGCCTGCTTAATGATCTTTTCGGACTCGACGTCTTGGTTGCTTGTAGGCTCATCTAGTATGGCCAAGTTACCTCGGTGTACGAGCAAGCGCGCGAACGCGACCTTTTGCTTCTGTCCTCCAGAAAGTGTTCTGCCAAAAGAGTTAAGTAATTAGCAAAAAGGAGTTTAATATGCATCGAATTGGGGGGAGCATGACCTACTGTCCTGGTATACTGTTGTATTGTCCTTCTCGTCCCATAATTTCATTATGAATTCCAGTTTTCTTACAGGCATCCTGAACTTCTTCTTCAGAAATATCTTCACAGTCGAGCCTGATGTTATTATAGAAGCTCTTGTTGAAAAGGTGAGAGGACTGCTCCATGAATGCAGTATGCTTTAGTAGTCTATAAAGGTTTTTATGTGTAAGCGACAAGCTTGTCATATGGAAGAGGGATTAACTTACTCTTTTCTGCTGATATTTTTGAGATCCTGGCCATTCCACTTAATATTGCCATCTGTAGGATCATAGAGCCGCAGTATCAGACTCATAAGGGTTGATTTCCCTGTGCCAGAGCAGCCGACGATCGCTGTGGTCTTTCCTGGCTGAAAATTAAGATCGATATCCTTAAATACAAGCTTGTCTGGTTTATAGCCAAAGGAAACTTTTCTGAATCTTATACCATCCCCGGTCACACCTCTTGTTCCATCTTGCATACCGGGCATGATCTCTATTAGGCGGCGGAGTCGGGCTGCAGAAATGAATTTGTCGAAAATGTTCTGAAACGCCTGAGAGAAGAAATAGATCGGATCTTCCAGATGCTTACTATAGGACAGGAATAGAACGGTGTCATTCAATATCTCGACCTTGCCTTTGTTGCTAATAAAGAGGAAGCCCATATTGACGATGCTAGTAATGGCACTGAGGCTACCCAGACCGAAAGCCCAACTTAAGGCATACTTCCAGCTTTCTAACACCGCTCGATTCTCTGCGCACACAGCAGCGGAATGACTCTTGATTTCCTGATCAACCTGTCCATGTGAAGCAATAGCAATCCAATCCCGTAACGCGGACTGTTGCACGGATCTAGTTTTCAGAACGGCACCGCTATGGTCATCAAATATGGGAACTGAGCCCCTCTTCACACGCAACGACAAAATTACATCGAGTGCGATTGAGAAGGTTTGCAAGAGCCAAATTTGGGAGCCAAGGTGCCATAATATCATGCCGCTGGCAGCAATGAAATCCAGGAGCTGAGGAAGTGATTCATAAAACATGAAATCAAAACACTTGCAAACATCAGTGCCCATAGAAACAGACGTATTCGTGTCGATGGAATTGTTGGCATGGTGGAAAGCAGCATCTTGTTTCATCAGATGACTGAAAGTAGTCTTTTTCACCTGGCTGTCTCGTTCAAGTTCAAAATATTTCCAGCAGAACTTCCGCAAACATCCAATGCCTCTCGGCGAGCTAAGCCAACGCGCAATGGCATATGACGCCCAAATTCCGATCGGAGAGCCAGTATCTTGGGATTCTTTTACCAGATAGCTGATAAACATGGTGTAGAGAAGAGGTACTCCTAGGCTGCCTAACACCTCAGCAAACCTAAGTAGCATGGCTAACACGGCGGATAGCTTCTTCCACTTCCATGGTATTTCCTCTGGCCACACCCAGGGACCGAAGACGTGGAACTTTTTCATCCAGCACCAATACCCCCCAGCCGCCTGAATCTCGTCTTCGATGCTTTGGTCCATTGTAGCTAGCTTTGGCAGTTGCTCTTCTGCTCCTTGCCCGATATTGTCGGTCATTGTGGCCTCAGTAACTTCAAAATACCCTCCACGATCAGGATAGGCATATACAGGGAAGAGAATAGTAACAAGTGCAAGTCGTAGAATAAGTGCGGGAGCTTTATATGCAGAATAACGCGATAGCGAGGAATTAATGATACCAAGGACATCGAAGATAGCCATAAGGACCCAGGACAAAGGATAAGCGTATCGCCCCAGTCTTTGAGCCTTCTCCTCTCTAGCTGTGGCGGGACAAACATAACTCGTCTCTATGGCGACCGAGAGCGTGTACACGGTGAATGAGAAGAGCCGGAGGGTGTTGGGAAGCCCACCAGCGTAGAAGGATTCTACGACTAAGTAGACAACGGAGTGTATGAGGATTGTAAACAGGAAATAGGCGAAAAGATTCAACTTCCGCCAGCATCTCTCGGCTGGTTCGAATTGGGCCGCTAGAACACACAAGCCTATTGCTGTGGCTGCAACGGCCTGGAATATGTCAAGGACGGTGTGAACATCCCGCATGGCTTTCAACTAAGACAAAATCCCCAATAATGGCGCCTGGGAGTGTAAAGAAAGCGAGAATAAATGTGGATAGATGTAAGGCAGTGAGAGGAAAGGGAAGCGCCTGGTATTGTATATTGAGGATATTGTATATTGAGGAGAGGCTGTTAAGTATGCTGCTACTTAGCTTAGGGGCAGTCCCAGTTCCATCCAAGCCGCCATCCAAACCAAGCCACTAGTCTGCGCCTGCACTATCACCTCCCCCGCTGGTCACGGGAGAGTAAACAGGATTCTCAACTCCCCGGGCCGGGCTTATCTTGTTGCATCTTCATATTGGATGCGTGTTCGAGGCTGAAAGTTTACGCGATAAGGAGCAAGTTTTTGCAAACTTCAGCTTAAGAAGACAATAGTAATATCATTTATTTGTAGACACAAGACTACAGAAAAAGGCTGGTTTGGCAGAAATATGGTATTGAGGGAATAGGGTGAGTATATGATGAAAAGCCAGAACATCCCTACTTTTTCGCCAGCCTAATATACCACGAAATTAAACAAGTATGACACTAATACCAGGTTTTTGTTGGCGCACACAGAAGGTTTCTGTGTCGTCAAGATCAAGGAGAGATGCCTCTGCGAAACGGAAAGTCGATTATTAGTTCAAGATTTAGGTAAGGTGCAACTCATCAAACCCTTACAGTGATATAAGGCGACTTCTTTCCAAACTTTGAAGAGTCCGTAATTGTTCTTCAGCCTTCGCAACAAGGCCTCTTAAGCTCTCCGCACATTGTGAAAGCTCTTGGCAAACTTCTTGTTGAGCTTCATCAGGAAGGGAACGGTAGATAGAAGCGGCTTTGAAGTAGGTATATGTATAACATTGCACAAACTCAAAGTAAGCGATAGGGTAAATTATTTCCCCAGACATCGGGTGTGTTATTTTTAAGGCCTTAAATGAACGAAGCATTACGAGCAGAGGCTCAGATGCGACGGAAGATTGCAGATTGGAAGCTTGAATTTTGAGATTGATCCATAACTGTTTTTTATGAAGGATTTCCACAGCTTGTCTGCCATATTTCTCTTGGACTAGCCCCAGATTCAAGTGTCCCAAAGGTATTAAACTGGGGCTGCTGTCCGTAAGATCTGGGAATGCGAAGCTGTAAGCCGTTAGCTGATGCATTCCTACCATATCTTACTTATAAGCATTCGTACTTGGAGAAGCCCCAGCTTGTCAGGGTCAAATCGCAGAATTCATCAGCTAGAAGCCTCTCTTCAAGTCCATCCAGGCCACCAAAGGCACTAGAATGTTAGCTAAAATCTTACTTCAAAGAATGGAACTTACCAAAGGATATCATTAAATATAGCTTCCGCTTTCTTAAAGCAATCTGAAGCTACCGCAATGCTGCCATTATACTGGTAACAAAGTGCGGCAAGCAATAACGCACGGACGAGAGGAAGAGCCGGTTTGCTAAGCTCGATTTTGTTTCGGGTATTTGTCATCCAGCGATCCAATTTCTCAATATGGTCTCCGGCGTGGCTTTGGGAGCTCAGGTCTTTCAAAGACGTGTCCATAGGGATCATAATACCAAGCGCTATAACAAACGGGAGCTGCTGTACTCGTGGATCATCGATATCGTCGGTATAGAAATCAAGCAAATGATCCAACTCTGGTATGGGGAAAATGTGGCAAAGTTTCTGTTTGTATTTCTCGATTGATGACTTCATTAATCTCGCTCGAATTGGCCCGTTATCCATTTTTGTTTCTGTATGTAATTGCGATTGTCCAGGAGGATAGCTTTCCCAGTAAGCCGGATTTAAAAGGTTAGGGTGAGGCTCTGGGATTCCGCAAAGATAAGGGAATTGGCCAATGAGCGAGGTTCTGTTTCGTCAACTAGTGAATGTGGCAGAGCCTACAGGAACTCAGGGAAACCTTAAGCGTTGTGGCTTGCTGTGCCGCTCTGAATGCGCTGTTGGGGCTGTTAGCAACTGCTCATATTACTACCTTACTAGCGGTCAACCCCTTAGCAAGGGTCAGAAGGTGTTGCCATGGTTAAGTTGTTGCCGATGTGTCTGTCAGGCGGTCAGCAATTGCCAGCTTTGGCTGAAGGTTTTTCATTTTGCAGCCAGCCTCGACAAGGGCCGAGTTGAACATTGTTGACCACGGCGAACCAAGCGAGCCAATATGCAATTGCATGGGTGATTGGTGCTTGTTAGTTCGGTAGAGAAAAGGGGTAACGACAGGACTGCGAGGCAACTGCAGTAGCGCGGTTCGACTCACTGGGCATTCTATCCTTTCTTACTCAAGGTTTTTCACCGAGTCGATTCATCGTTTCGGCATGGGTACTGAGAATTCGAAACGGATCAGTTAGTTAAGGATCATTGCCTGACCGGAAAATGTTCAAAGCGTCCATCAACTGGTATCAATGGCAACTTCAAGTCGCTACTGCGTGAGGTGAGTGCAGACAACGGGGCAATAGATATGGAAAGAAGACCACATTGATGTAATCTAGCGCTAGAGGTTCTTGGGTATTTATTACGAGTGTCATTCTTTTCCACCTGTACTGATCAGAGACATAATAGACGGACGAATAAAGCATGAGGAACAGTGAAGTGTTAAAACCTTGTATTGCTCATGAATAGTTTACATTTAAAATGCTAAGCTAACGGAAATAAAGCATCTTATGATTCTTGAGCGAGTCAATCAAGGCATCAAGTATATGGCCTCTTGCAAACGACGGCGACTCGTGTCATATAAGGCTTGACTGTTGTCCTCTCCAACTCATTGCGCAAACCTGAAGCAAATGTATCGCAGTCCTCCTTTCTCCATCCCAGGATCTCAATGGCTGGACGAAATATGGACCCTTCGATGTCGTGAGCAAATTCTTTCCAAGCTAGGTGTCCTAACTCCTCCGGCTGCTGCCAAGGTTCAATCGGTACCTGTAATAACCCATACTTAGTTGCCGTCAAGGTTCCCCGCGCACTATAGACCTACATTGTAGCGATATTCCTTGATGTCACTGAAGCCAGCAGCCCGTAGCGAACTGAGCAGTTGTCCGGACTCGATAATGTCGAATCGCACCTCTCGCTTTGCACCTGCATCTCGAAACAGGTCCCCCCATTGTTTCATAAAACTGCCCTTCGGTAGCTCCGCCTTTCCTTTGAACTCAATGGCCCCTTCGTTGAACTCTGCAGCGCCTTCGGGTGTCAAGACGTTGAAGACCCCCCTTATAAACTCCTCCCAGTTGCTGATCCTCCCTTTGAGGTCGCGGAGATGTATAAAATCTCGTGAAGACGTTTTAAATAAACCTTGAAGATCGAGGCTGTCTACAACTTCACTGCAGGGATGTTAGTGTTGATTATTTGTGAGATATCTATGTGGCCTCACAAACTCAGGTTCGGTGGGACGAATTTATGCCCTACAACCATCAGGTCAATACTGGTAACTTTAGCCTGAGGATACTCATCTGCAAAGTCTCTTAGATTAAGTTAGTCACTAATTAAAACCATTTGAATCAGATAATGAGAGCATACAAGGCCCAAGCACCTAGATAGCTGTGTTAGCATGCTTCTCAGATCACAAAGAGGGTCAAACTATACCACTTGCTGTTCCAATATCAAGCACGCGCTTGTGGCTTCTGTTAACTAGGACACCAGGTAAAGCAGAGGAAGACAGACTGACTTGATAGGTAGAAGGATTCGGTGCCTTACAAAGGCCGAACAGTCTAAGATAAAGCTTGTGACTAGTATGCCAAGTCAATATGGGAAATTTAATCAGGATATGCACTAACCTTAGGTTCCAAACCTCAATCCTCCTTTTATCATGTGGCTGCCTAAACGG